>JAIQCU010000003.1:0-175458 GCA_022114935.1 Leptestheria dahalacensis | reverse complement strand
CGACTCAACTTTTAACAATCTTTTCCACTGCGGTCGACTCAACTCCACCCACATGTCGTATATGAATCGACCCAACTTTTGACGCTCTTTTCAACTGCGGTCGACTCGACTACGTACCCACGTGTCGTACATAAGTCGACTCAACTTTTGACGCTCTTTTCGACTGCGGTCGACTCAACTGCGTACCCATGTGTCGTATATGACTCGACTCGACTTCTCGCGCGCTTTTCAACTGCGGACCAATCAACTGCGTACCCATGTGTCGTACATGAGACGACCCAACTTTTGACGCTCTTTTCAATTGCAAATTTCCCAGCTAATGAATAATTTTAGAGTCTTCTTCATTCGATTGCTACGCACAAACACACATAGCAAATAACAAAGACAATTCATATACTGAACATTATTTAAATGGGATCTAAAGTACGGCATACAAAACCAGGTTACCTAAAACTAACTACTACGAGAGAGTTTAAAATAGCGAACACAAAAACTGAATTATAGCTACGTAAGTACTGTACTGTGGTGCAGAAAAGAAAGCAATGGAGACAAACTATTCCTCGGTGAGGGTAGTACCATGTTTCGTTTATTTTTCAGCTTATATGGAGTGGGTTAGAACTATTTCTCTAACATATATATATTGCGGAAACTGCAGGATTACGTTAACGAGAATTCCATCACCCCCACTTCCAGGAGAGCAGAACTTTTGGACGGATTATAACCGGATCACTGTAAGGAGAGAGGTTTTAGCAGAAGAGTCTGTGCGAATCTTCTCAGACCCTAATTTCTTGTAAGAATAATTTTTTGAAACAACTGAAATAATTTACAAATCAAGTATATATTCGCAGGAGAAACATACGCCAACCACTGCGGGTTTCGTTCGAAGACGACGTTGCAGTGGATTACGGAGGTGTGCAACGAGAGTTCCTCACGCTTGCAGCGGAGTACTTTAGTGTTTTTCTCGAAAGCCGCGAACAACTGCGGGAGGACGACGTTATGGAAAGCGCAAGACGCTTTTTTGCAGCCGGAGTATGCTTCATCGGTATAACAATTTGAACTTACATTGTCAACTTCCTAGTCAACTATAAGTATACTATAAATATAGTCTATGAACCATAATATATTGTAACTATTAAGAAAAACAAATAACGAATGGGCCATTTCTACAATTTAAGAGACTATTAACCACTGCTAAGCGTTCAGCAAATGTAAATAATGAACTACCTTTCACCTTTAGCAATTTGCGTCACGAAAACCTACTTTTGTACCGGCTTCATGTTTGAACAATGGAGGGGCAGAAAGGAGTCTCAGGATCTCTTGGACCAACAATTCATTCAAGGAATGGCGGTCTTGAATCTTCAGAAGGTAGATGCCTGTTTTGACAATTAAATAATCGACCAAAACTTACTTGAGTTTTTTTTTCAGAAAACACTGAAGCTGCTGCCATTCTCTTCAAAGATAGTCCGTTAACAGCAAGAGAGCTATTACGAGCCACGACGCCAGACTATGTGCCTGCTGTTGTGGACCCTGTACGCCGTTTAGTACAGGAAGCAATATTCTCGTTTTACCAGCGATTTTTAAAGGACGTCGAAGGTTTGTACCTATGAATCCTTTCAAACACTAATAAAGTGTCAACTTTATTAAATAACTTAAATAGACGGGACTGTCCACCATGAAGGAACGACGTTCACCATAAATGATGTATGGCGGTTCATCTCCGGGATTGACCGCATTCCAGCTAGTTGGAATCTCGGGGATGATACTACGCGCGTCATTCATATTCACGACAGGCTCTTTGCCGCAAGCGAGCTTTTACGAAGTTGAGCTTCCGGTCACGAACACGTACCAAGACTTCGTTAGAAAGTGGGAGTTGGCACTGCTCAGCATCAACAGCGGCTTCGGCCGAGTTAAATTTTTTTCTTTTCTTGTCGTTAGTTGGAAGTCAAACTGCCCAACTTTTGTTTCTGTATGTTCTTGTCACTGTTGCTTGCCAAAGTATTGGAGGCTGGGTCCTTAGCGTTAAGAGCGGTTTGGCCGTTTTTTTTTCTTTTTTCTCGTTTGTTGGGACAGTACAAATGCTTTCCAGTGTTTGGTTCACCATTTAGTCTTGACTTGTCTACTGCCGACTACCAAAAAAATACAGAAGAAGTTTTTCATAAGTTGGGTGTTGTGATTCTCTTTTATGAATAGAGCATTCCGTACACACACTCTCCTGCATAGGCTGACAGATCTCGTATATCATTGATTGTGGTTTATTATTATATATGACAAGATTTTCACACACTGATCTCAGATAAGACCACATCTGCATGTACTGTCTGCATGCAAGAGGGGCCAAGCTCTTCCGCTGGCATTTCATACAACGAGGAAGCAACAAAAGGTTAAATAGACACTAGTTTTGTTTTTTTCCATAAAATAAATCATGATCGTTTATTATCAGGTTCACTATTTCTTTTCTTAATATGGGTTGATTCCTCGATTGCTGGATGCAGAACCAAACCAGGGACAAACTTAGTTTTATTCTTTCATTTCGCCAGCCGAATTCACATTGCTTCTTAACTTAAGAGTTGTTCCTTCAAGGCTAACAAATTCAGAGTTGAAATCTTTCGGAAACCGAAAATCCTGTTCGCTTGCTGTCGGCAGAGCTGACATTGCTGACTTGCTTTTGGGCTTTTGTTGGCTGTTTACAGCTCTAGGCAGTGTGCAGAGTCACGTGTACAAACCTGCCGTCAGCTGACTGTTATGTTATCGACATTTGTATTATTGATTGCATTAGTTTCGTCTAAAAATAGAAAACATAATATTCTTACTCTTTCACCAATACTAAAAGGATATATAGTTATAAAGTCAATCTACTTGACAATTTTAAGTAAAAAAAAGCTCTTTGAAGTCGAGTTTCATATAGTCAGCTAATTGCCTAGCCCGCGCTTTCTGGGCTGGTCGCGTCTGATTGGTTGTTGTGTGGGGCTTAGGCAGGGGGGTGCACTGCACCGTAGTGCCATCCGGGTTCAATGTTTGGAATGAAAAAAATTAATCCATTTTCTATTTTAAAGTGCTCTTCATTGATTTCAGATTTCAATACATATTAAAATAACAAATATTCATTTCTTAGACACAGCAATATTAAATAGAAATTATCAGCAATACATTTATTAGAAAGGGTTTACATTTTAATGTGACGACTAATTTTGAGTTTAAAGCTTATTTATTTACATTCAAACATATATATATAAAAGATATTAAACTGAAGGCAGGGCCATTTTTTAGGCGCAACATATTTATTCGCACTGACCCAAACGGCTTGCCATACCGGTAGGGATCTGATAATATGCTGCCCGGACCACTGTGTAAGGTTTGACTAAAGGCCCTATACCTCTACTAAATAATAAATATCAATAACTTGCTCTAAATTTCTTTATTTGAAATGAGACCAACTTTATGATATCTATTGTCTTTTGCAGGTGCGTTCTTTCAATAAGAAGCCTTGCCAGAAATTTGTTGCAGCAAAGTTGGTAAGTTCTTTTTAAAGCAAATAAAATCTCATTAATCGAGTTAAACTTCAAGTCGAGGACTCTGGAAGAACAATGACCTTGTGCAGTCCAGTAGACTTTTTGCAATATATCCGAGCACAGTGCATCGTTAAAGAGATGTAAACGTCAACTAAGTCTAAAAACCATATTCTACAGCATGTTAATTAAAAGTAACATGAAATTTTCTGTGCATCTTACAAGCATGTTATGTCTGAACCCTGTTTAAACTTTTGATTCTCAGATTTTTGATTTGTGGCCCGTAAGCTTGCAAATTGGCTCCCTGCATATAAGCCCCGTAAACGAGATACAACGTCCGAGTCGAGTCGGCTGTATTTCAGTAAAGTAAGCCTGTCACCTAGAACCTTATACCCCCCCTGTTCACTTTTATTCGTTTCTGAATATCATAATCTATTTTTCCGTCCGTTTGATATGTTTCAATGTTATGGAGTAGAAGTAAAACTTTACTTGGTATACTGTGATAGTAGCAGTGTTTCTTCTGGTTAGATCAGGAAAAGTTAATCATACCTCGGAAACCAATATTTGTCTTCATTGCTTATCAGCATGGAGACTTATTGTTCTCTTTTTTCCATTCCACCTTTGTTTTTCTTACCTTCTACTTCTTCTGACCGTTTTTCCAAATTCCCTATCTGTTTCTGTAGAAACGTTTCTCTTATCTCTTTACATGGGAGCGAAACAAGTCTGGGTATGCCCGGCCATAGTGACTCGCCATGACCATCTATGACGTCATCGTGACTCAGTGACTTACCATGACTAATTGCGTCATCACATTACTCAACTTCATACTGAAGTGTCGTATATGTCTCACTCGACTTTTCGCGCTCTTTTCAACTGCGGACCAATCAAATGCGTACCCATGTGTCGTATATGGGTCGACTCGACATTTCGCGGTCTTTCGACTGCGGTCGACTCAATCCACGTGTCGTATATGAGTCGACTCAACTTTTGACGCTCTTTTCAACTGCGTACCCACGTGTCGTATATGAGTCGACTCAACTTTTGACGCTCTTTTCAATGGCGTTCGACTCAACTGCGTACCCACGTGACGAATATGAGTCTACTCGACATTTCGCCCTCTTTTCAATTGCAATTTTTCCAGCTAATGAATAATTTTCAAATAATCTTCAATCGATTGCTACTCACAAACACACATAGCAAATAACAAAGACAATTCATTCACTGAACATTATGTAAATGGGATCTAAAGTACGGCAGACAAAGCCAGGTTACCTAAAAGTAAATACTGCAGGAGAGTTCAAAATCGCGAACACAAAAATTGAATTAAATTATAGCTACGTAAGTACTGTACTGTGGTGTAGAAAAGAAAGCAATGAAGACAAACTACTCCTCGCTGAGGGTAGTACTATGTTTGATACAAATTATTCGAAGACATCTTGAACAGTACCCTCTATTCTAAGGTTAACAAGATGTAAATGTAAATGTACAGAGCACAAGCACTTTTGTTAACCGCAGGTTTATATTCATATAGTTTCAATACCTTGAGGATATTAGCATCAAAGAGCTGAAAGCGATATATGTTCCGAAGTCAGTTAATAGTTGTTAATTGTGAACTTAAATTTCCGATATGATACGCTTTCCAGAAATATGCTGTATTAAAAGTCCCATTTTGTCATCGTTGTAATACACTAATTGTAACTAGGTTGTTACGAAAGTACCAAGTACCCACTGCCAGTTTAACGACTGAGTCGTCTAACGGTAGCTTACGGCACCCGTGGGACGGTAGCAGAAAAGTGTATGGCAACATTTCTGCATAAAACTGGCCGTAGTGCAGTAGGCCCATAGTCATCTACAGTACTAGAATGGCTCCTTGTAAGACCTTTTTGCTTTTTCTTCTGCTTGCAGGAATCTGGGCTATCTTTAATGATGCTTAAGTTGCCCCAAAACTCAATTGTTTTGCCAGCAGTTACGAGTACTACCATCTGAACAACTACCTGCTACGTTTTGCCCGCCTCTAGCACGGTCACTGAACCGACTGGTACCGTTGACGCCACCTTCTGCATGTGCGGTATAAGTTATGGGAAACCAAGTGCGCGCTTTATCCAAAGTCGCAAACGAAGATAAGGGAGATTTATTCTTCAGATATTTTCTTGAAGAAACAAGCAATCTAGATTTAGGAGGTTTAGCTAGGAGAGACTAAAGCAGCTAGGCTCACATCCTAAACTCGTCGGGTAGTCAACAAGTCAAGTCATATCTAACTACCTCAAACGAATGATATCAAAGTGACGACCGTTAGGCTACACAATAGATTGTTACATGTTTAGACGTGCACCCAATAACATCTTTATATTCATCTAAGAGTAGGCAAAATTTCATATGTCAAAGATCTCAAGCTTTAAATGCCTAATTAAAGAGCCTTTTAGTACTAGTCACAAAAACCAGGAACACAATATGCCGTCCAAATATCTGTTGTACTGGCTTGTTATGGAGAAAATTACGATCATACTTTCCAAAGCAAACTAACATTTTCCAAGGGATAGTTTAAGACCAGCCAAATTGTTTTCGTTATGAATATAATACAGAAAGAAAACGGCTTATTTTACGTCAAGCCTGTTCTAGGAGACCATTAGTTTTAATAATACAAAGTATGGCATAAAAACAGTCCTTTTCTTCAGATTTCAATTCTGTTATTTAATTGTTTGATCCCTTTTCACCGTGCCAGACATAATGTTGTTGTATATACTGAGCTAGAAAAATGCCTGATAGAGTTAATCAAAGACTGATAGAAGTTCAGTTATGTGACAAACACCATCTACTGGCTGCTAAAACTACTCAGACTTTTTACGCAGATGCACTCGCGCATCTGTCTCCTCCGCCCGCCGACCAGACTTTGCTTAAAACATGCGATCCAATTCAAGATTTCAATTATATTGCCCTAAACTGTTCGAGAACCCGAATTGAAAGAGGCACATGGTGAATGTATAACCACTTATAATGTTCATTTATTTCAAACGTGTTACAAAAAGTTGATCTGGAACAGCGAAGTCCTCAGCGTTAAAGTCGAAAGTCTTTACACGAGCGTTAAACATTTGCTGTATATGTTACATGTATCAAGCTGAATCGCATGAAATTCTTCATCGGTGTTCCAGTTTTCTTAAAGGGTAGGTTAGCAGACGTCTGGGCAAAAAGAAAAAGACGGGTGGTGTGGTTAAACTGGGCATGAAGAAATCTGGTTGCTCAGAGGAACGATCAAGGGCTTGCTTTATTCGATTTTCTACGGTATCCTCTATTGGATATGCCTGTACACACGACTATTTTGCATTTTTTATTAACTGTTTTAGTTAAACGTTGCCTTTAACATCTCTATGTATGGCGTTCAACTATAGACTGTGGTTGCAGAAATAAATTACAAAATTTACCCGTGATCATTTTCTACACGACACAGGCCCCGTCACATAATAATAACGTTGTACCTATGTAACACCGTCATATATTGTTATCTTTGCAAAAATTTTTACAATTACGCATTCTAATGTAGAAATACAAAAAAACAGGCTTTAAACGACAATGTTTTACCCTCTTCTATGGTGCAAAGTTTGCGCAGTTGATGCACCGACTGTAGGTGAAGATGAGTCAACAAGATAACCCGACTGCAAAGGAAATATGCAGATTTGTTTTTGGTCCGGAAAACTGTGATTAGCATGAAGCAACTTTTGATTCTAGGTTGGAAACAACGGCCTCTGCCCAGACTGATACCAGGGACCTGTATCCCAGACACGCCACCTACACCCAGACTCCTTCACAACGAGTCCGGTTCCTGCGATTCTTTAGTCGCAGTATTCTTCTAAGGACTTCTAAAAAAAGATCTTCTGCCGTTTTCATGTTCAAAAGGTATCAGCGACACTAACTACAACTACGATGACTACTACCATGACGTTAACTATCAAAACTGCCGCGACTATCGCGACTTACAGCCTTGGATTTTCAGATGGCTGCACACCCCGAAGTGTGTTCACTCCTGTCCTTCGAAATAGTTACATTGTGCTAACTTAAATGGCACCGTCTTTCTACAAACTTATACAGATTCGTGACAACACTTAATCAATCTAAAATTGAGTGGTCGTCGAGTATAACAGCTGCAAAGCCTCCTTTGCATCTTTCTTAATACTACACCTTTTTTTCTCCATTCGTAATGATTACCAACTAAAGGTCCACCACAAATTTCGACTAATTTTTCCTGCACAGGTTTCGATTGATTTGCATTACCCGAAATCTGGTCCAAATAATAAACGGTCCATTTCTGTAATTCAAATTATATTCTTAAGAGGTATTTAATAAGCCAAGTTGTTGACTTGCCAAATAATGAAAACAACGTCTGCTTTGGGCCCTATGATCTCCTCAGAATACATCTACAGGCCAATGCATATTCTTGTTCCGTCTTCTGTCAAGAAGTTTGGTGTTACGCAAGGAGTTGGAGAAAACTTCTCAAGTAGAAAAGAAAAAAGTAGAAAATGGCCTTCCAGCAGAAACCAAACAAGGCAGGCTAAGTAAATAAAACTCGTATGTAAGAGGATCTATCTACAAGTTGAAAAAAGACAGAAAGAAAAAGGATACCAAAATGTTTGATAGACAAGATTTAAACTTAAAAACCAGTTTTCAAGAAATGTTCACAACACGAGTAGATAAATTATGGCAAGGGAATAACAGACAAATGTACTCTGAATATTAAGAGCTTGTGTTGGTAATTTTCGTATAAAGGTTTAATAACGTTAAGAACATCTAGAAATAATATTAGATCGACTCTAAGCTTTCAGAATACATTTGGCTTTTTTCTGTGTGGCTTGGAAAAAAAGTGCAGGAAATTTTCTGAATTTCGTTTTAATGCAAACTTTGGGCTTAAAAAACTGGAGTTCAAACTTTTTGCACATAAAAAATAATTTTCTCGTCTTAATTCACGCCAGATAGACATCCATAAAATGTGTACAAAATTACTAGTTATTTTCATTTTTAAAACATATATAAAGCTAAGCTCTCTTCATTACAACTTCAGTAAGACTGGCCGAGATAAATAAATAAATAAATAAATAATAAAACTTGATACGAAATGAAGAAGCACACTAATTAGTGTTGTATGAAGACCTGGAAATGCTAACAAAAGGAAGAAAGTCGGTAGTAATTTTAGTAAGACCAGATCAGTAAATCAAAAACCAGTACATTGAGATAATTTTACAGATAAATGGGAGTCGAAGGGTAGAGAAGAATACATTTACGACTTCAATTAGTGTGATATATCTTTGTCTTGCTGTGTTACAGGTTTTATGTGGACGAGCAGTCAAGGTTAGTATTTATGCTTCAAGATTTCACTGGGAAAAATAAAACGAAGCCGATTTAAAAGCTTGCTCTAACTAAAACGATTGTATATACTGGCTCTTTGAATCAATCTCGAGAGCTCTCTTGAAATCTAATGTGAGAAGAATAACAACGCGGTAATTGCAGCTACTTGCACTCTACTTGCATTGCATGCATGTTGTTTTTACATGTTACAATGAGATAATCGGAGCTTTAGTAAAAAGTTAGCAAGTGGGAGGCTTCATAGGCTGATGTTGTTTAATATTACCTTGACGTTGCGCCCGTAATATTTCCTACACTGCAAATAAGGGCTTATGACTTTGGAAGTGTCAGCCATCTTGGCGGCCTGGCGATCACCTGATCGTGTGCTCTCCATGCATAAATATGGACATTTACATCGCGATTTCTCTCACTGTACTGAAATTAATACAAAAAATACGTAATTCTGGTTTACCTACACGTTTGTGACATCAAACAAATAAAATTGCTTTCTGCGCTGGGGGAAAACTGATCGTTTTTAATCTTACTATCTAGGGGCGCTACACGAGAAATTCAGCATCCAATAATTCCCGATGGTGTCAAGAATTTGCTTACTTACCATTTGAAAAATAAAAAAATTGGGAGACCTAAGTACCAAACGAAAATCTTTCCGTTCAGTTTTAAGGTGTCGTTGTTTGTTACTCTATAACCAAACATGGTCACACAGAAGTGATAAAAAACAAGTTGCTGATAAAATTTACAAGTCATTAAAGATTCAGAGTATTACTCAAATGCCAATTTATGGCACAAAAGGTAAAGGAATGCATGATTAATAGTAGTTTGAGGCTTACATTTGCATGAAATGCTGTGCTACAGGTTTTACGGCGCAAATCAAACTTTCAGGGCAAATTTCCTTTCGTAAGATCAAAAAGTAATGAGCTTTGTCTTCTTAATTGCCCTTGAAATAGCGTCAAAAGACCTCAGATCTTTTGAGCAACTTGGCGCTGCATGGTTAAAGATGTGTCTCATTTATAACAGGTCTGACGATGACTCGACTATATTACACACAAAGAATCGTTTGGCCATCATAACTTGACAATACTGTTGACTATTAAAAAAAGCTATCCACTTTAATAAGCACGGCGGGATTAAACGCTTCAACGATATGATTAGCATTTAAAACATAGTTCTTAGCCACTACGTTGGTGCCACGGTCACCTCTGGCCCCTTTTCCAAGCTAGAGTCCCTAGAAATAGCGTAGTATTGCATAGTGTTTTATTGCACCCTTGCCCCACTGACCTAAGCCCAACAGTCCTGTTTCCTAACCGGAAGTAGACCACGTGGCAGGTAGCGGAGCTAAGACTATATAACCCCCGTAGAAACGTAGCGTCCCAGCTCATTCTTAACTCAGTTCATAGTTAGTCGATTCTCAGTTGAGTAGTAGAGCTTCTGATCTGTCACCCTTTCTAGCACCCAAGTGCGCCTTCTCAGCCTCTTCCGAATTCAGTATTGCATATGCCAGTGTTCATCATCCAGGTGTCTCAAGTATCTCGAGTGTTTCTCAGTAGTTTTTATGTAATACAATGTTTAGCAAATAACCGTCATGAACCAAACCTTTTCTGAGCAAATTAGTAATTCGAACTCACGAGTAGCACCTTGTCCGGTAATCTTTTCAGCCTGGTTTCCTATGGAGGCAGGAACTGGTGGAACTGCTGACATTCGCATTCGCCAGACTGAGAGCAGTAAATCGTTCAGCAGGTCCTCGACCTCGACTCTTCGGGTTACACCAGTTTCAAGTAAATAATATAAGACAACAAATCCTATTTATAACATGCAAGTGGTATGTCTTATAATGACAACCAACTCTATGATAAGTATCCTTTTTTATTATGGTAAGTTATAGATTAGTTATATTTAACATTCAATCATCGTCTAGGTGTATGCTTAGAATTAATTATTTTGTGAAGAGGGAGTTTGAAACTTGTTTGCGATATTGAAATTCGGCTTGTCGGAATAAAGTCTTCGCCTGTCTACCAATCTGAGACAAGATAAATTAGTCGGCAAAGTTTTTTTTTATTTTAGCCAAAGCAAAGTGCACGGGTGGGGTTACTTTTAAACTGACATAAAACTGGAATTCATAATATCTGGTTCTTTGCAGAAAACGTCTCTACGTATAAAGAGAGGCACCGGAGCTATCGATTCATTCCTCTTGACGGAACCCGTATTCGTCAAAACATGGCCCCTGACAAGACTTTTCTGCTCTGCATTCTCTTTGTGAGAACTTTGGCTCTGTCCAAGGTGACTTCATACGGAGCTGGAGTCGGCCAGGGTTCATCCACTTTATCGACAAGTACAAGCAAGACTACTTTAACAGCTACCTGTACTTACATATCAACAACTACGGTCACTAAACCGATCACAACCAAAGGCACAACGTTCTGTGTTTCGCTTACATGTTCGTCATCCCAATTCCCGGTGGCACGGAGCGTAGATGAGGCGCTGACCGAAAGCACCACAGATGAAGAATTCCATCTGGTTATCAATCCGGCAGCAACGGAAAGGTAACATATAATCTATCTGAAACTGAATCAAGCATAGAATTTTATTTGGTCTCAGGGTGAAACCAACGGTGGCTCCCCAGCTAGATGCTAAAAATCTTCAACCGAGGCATACTGCTGGCCTTCATCAGGCTCCTTCAGCTCAAGTTATGGATCCCAGCCTCTATTTCATGCCTCTGGATTCCTTTCTCGGTAGCGTCATTCCAAGATCCTCGAGCAGCTTTCTTTTGTCCTACTTGTTTCCAAAAGTTTCAGTAAAAAAAACCGTCAGTAGCGCGTGTCCAGTAATTTCAGCCACATTAACTACGACTGAGACAACAATCACGACGACTTCAACCGTCTATACTCCTGAGGTGTATGTAACTTTCAGCTTTACTTCTAGTGGGTGCAACACTCAGCTTCCCGCTGCGTTTAGCACTTGCGCTCCTTAATCAACCTTTTCCATGTTATTCTGTCACTCTGCAAGCTCAATGGGTTAAGTGGTACTCTCTTCAATCAAATACTCTCGGTTAAACGAACGCATTTTCATTGTGCTCTTTATACCTAATACATTTAACAGCCCGGGTAATTCAGCCAAGTAGGCTACAGGAACGAAATATAGCTATATTAATTAGTTATTTTGCATCCATGTTTAGGTAAATTGGCACTTGTATCATTGTACTTATAGTTAGTAGACCGTTTTTTGTTTTTAATGAGCTTGGGGGTAAAACATCAGATACATCGGAACGGTTTTGATTCAAAAGAAGAGACATTAGGTTGAAATGAGAACCTGAAATCCAACTGCTAAGTATAACCAGTGCGCGTAGCAACAAAACGTACGAAGTCCGAAAAAATAATCATCTACGCTATGACAGATGCAACTTGGACAAACAACTCTCTTCGTAAGTTTTTTAAAAAGGAGATCGGAGACCCGATCAAAAATTATTGGCCGTTTCAACCTTACCGGAGGAGTTAGCTTGACACATGCAGCTTTCAGAAGAAAGAGAAGGGCTGACAGCCTTTAGAAAGCTTTCCTAAGTTCGGTGTTTCATGCACCGAATTGTTTCCCAGCAGACTTGGACAAAGAACTTGCAGCTCTGTCCTCTTCAATATAGCATTTCATTCAACCTACATAAAAACATGATGTCGTCGTTATAAGAACCGGTTTAACCGTCTTTTGGAAATAACAAATTGGTTTTACAAAGCTTCTGTCCCATACCCAACAAAATTCAGACCATTCAGATATCTGCTACCCGTTTTTACGCTTGTGGTTTCAGTATAACTTTCAGCATGCTTTTGGAATTGGCCCACATCCAGCACTTTCAGCACGTTGAAATCAGATTCAGAACGATTAAGCATCAGTAGCCGCAGGTCGGACTTGGTCGTTTTTCATCAATTTTCTTTTATTCAGCAGCAAAAAGCATGTTCAGCATGTAACAGCATGCGATTCAGTAGGGACAAGGCATGCTGAATTTATGCTACTATAGACTGGGTGGGGTGTTGAACTGAAAACTGATAGCATGGTTTGTCTTTTTGTTCAAGTTATGAGTGGAATACACTCTATCAAGTGGTAGTAATAGTAGTAGTAGTAGTATGCGACTACAATTACACCTGAATAGCCTCGTGCACTTCCACCTTTACCGTGTTCGCTTATGAACCCACCAATGGCCAATCTCCTTTTCTCTTCAATCTCTTGTATACCTGTTGAAACGAGGCGCCTAGCTGCCCATTATTAGCTACTTGAAGATATAAAAATTGACGCACTTGTAAACAAGGCAGCACGTGTGAGAGGTCTACGTACATATCATGCGTGGACTTAATCTTCAGTACAAGGGAACATCTGATCACAAAGCAGAAGCTACGGTACCTGTCCACATATATGCAAGGAGCCTATATCGTAAGCATAATACTGATTACCAGACGCCCCCGTTACAAGTCGCCAAATCGAGCAACCTGCATTTCAAGCCTCTGGATTCTTTTTCCTTAGCGTTGCTCCAAGAATTTGAATTTTTTTCAAGCCGTACCGTTTAACTGTAAGAGACAACTCTGTTACCTAAATTTTTCAAATCAATACCTCCTTTCAAAGCTTTTCAATTTTCTTCAAAGTATCCCCTTTTGGCAGCAACATTTTTGTCGAAATCGTGACCTTGTGTGTGGCCGTGAATACACTCATTAACTGCAGAATAATTAATTATACTTCACACATTCATGTACAGTACTTGGAACACTCCTCTTCCCTCCATCTATACTAACTGCACTAGTCAGGTATACTGTCCGATCGACATTCTGCATAGGGCAATTCAATATTTTCGTTCTGATATACCCTCCTGCAGCATTAACCTTCAACGCCAGATCTCTTTCACGTGAACGAGTGCCAAGTACTTACGACATTCATTAATGCCAGTTTATTTCAATGTCCAAGGTAATCAGGAAAAGTTTGAATAGAACGAAATTTCATACCATAGTATATTGTTTCCTTTCTCGAATGTAATCATATTTCTGGGAGAAGTGAAGGAATAATGTAACTTTAGTCGATGCAACTGCAATCGAATCTTGTTCAGTGATTAAACGTTTCTATCAAGAGGCCAAGGGGTTCCTCAGGCGAGGAGGTCGAGGCTAAAGCACCGCGTAGCCCGCACAAGCACCACTAGAGGGAGTTAGCAGCTGGTCCCAGCTAGAAACCCATCGGCGCCTCCTCACAGTCAACGCTCATTTCCAATCTGAAGGAGGCATGAAACCAGCACCTCCCGCGGATCAGACAATTAAATTTTCGATCGCTAGAGGTCCCAGATACATTGTCTGTGCTATTGTTTGGTGAACGTACTTTCGTGACCAAAACTGCTATTTCAGTTGGAAGACAACGGCAAGCGTTTGTAGCTTGAATAAAACCCTAGTTTGATGAGTAGCTAGGATGTTTATTTTCTTAAATATCGCCTTTAATAATACTATAACTAAGCACCGCTGCCATCTAGCGGTGAGAAACTAATTTAATCGAGCCATGTTATGTCTGATACGGGGTTTGCCTTCTCTTGGTTTCATGAACCTCGACGTTTCTGTACAGACCTTTATTAGAAGCGCACTATTCTCTGACGGGGTCACCCCCAACTTTCCTCTGCGACTTCATGAGCCCCTTCCCCGAGCAGCTTAACGTCTTTCTTCCCGAAACACCATCACCGACCCAGGGACACGGGCTTCCGGCACACGCCTAAAAGGACCGGAGCGCGCGGAAGCCTGAATCCGAAAACTAACCGCAGGGGTGTCATGCCCCAAGCTAGATTCAAGTGAATTTAACTAGGTACTAGGTGCTAGGTACGCCAGTTCCAGGACGCAGACTCGTGAGGGATACACGCTCGACGATAATTACTTGCAGTTTTTCTTTAGCCAGTTTCGTTGCAAGTTTTCAAAAACAATCATTCTTCATTGATAAATGTGCATGATACAATAAACAGCATTTGCATCCGTTTTTGCCAGCCTTAATAGAATAATAGACGTTATAGATATAGCTTAAGTGACTGGCCCGGAAGTACATTAACCTATGACGACAACCCCATTTAACTATGACTGAGCTAAGCTTTTAGCGATGATGACTCGACAACTTCGTTTACGTATTAATGTCATCCTATTCCCAGTGTTATACCACATTACCCTCTTTTTTTACCCGTAATTTGTATAACCACTCTATTTAACTCTATTTAGCAGTTTTTAGTATGTACGCTGTATATGCTGTTGGTTTCATAATTTAAAAATATTTGGTTTCTCCCCCTGAGTGACCAGTGATCGGCTTGTTCGAGTAACTTTCGCAAGTTTTCGTTGAACTCAGCGCCATCTGTGTTCCAAATAAAGAACCACCAGGCAGCTCAAGTTATATAAGATTGCTGGATAACAAGTGACAAGCAGTCACTTATGAATTAGGCGAGGGGTTCGCTACTCCCAAGAATCACCGTACACTTGGCGGGGAAATGAGGGAAATGAGGTGAAGAATCACGAGAAAAGACCATTAAAATCAATGAGAAATGAGGGTAAGAATCACGAAATGATTCCTGACTACGTACACCTGAAATGAAGTAGCGAACCCCTCGGAATTAGGTAAACTTTGTTAAATATCTTCCGACGAAATGATCACTCATCCCAAATTATTTAACCAGTAGCTAGTCTGAGGAAAAAAGGAGTTGACAACTTACGGGAAAGGCAGACATGTCGAATGAAATAAAGTGAATCACACAAACGGCGAATGATGGGGACCCGCTGGAATGTTCAACAACCGCGACGAACAGCGACGGACCAAAGCAGCAGGCTGAACTCTTTCACCGCGAACGCTTTGCATAAAACTCAGTTCTTTAAGTAAAGGTCAAACTAAGGTCACTTTCAACTAGGCGAAACAGGAGTCTATCCAGACATTCAACATCATCCGAGAATTTCACAGTCAAAATAGTACTTAACTACAACTCTATTAGACAATTAAGTAAATTTTGTAGTTAATTAAATAAGTGCGTAATTAATGATTAGATACAGAATGATAATTTAGATAAAAATCCCAAGTAGATGTATGATATTTTATATTTGACCATTGGAATTTAACCGGCATCTATGGATCATCCATTAAACCATTTAGATAATTCAGTCGAACGGCCCTGCCAGAAACCACTGGAAGGAAACCAAGCCGAGAAAAAGAGAAATACAATTTACAAAGTGTATTTGCACGTTGTTTATAAATTGCGCTGGCAGTGTTATTTATTGTCTCACGTTGTGTTCAATCAATTGAGTAATAAACGAATCTAAATTATATAGCGTGCAGATCAGCTATTATAGTTGAGTCTTGTTCCTGTTAGCATACTTAGCAAAGTGACAATATATATCCTTTCTGGTGTTCTTTACCAAGACAAAGCCAGTGCTACAAGGAGGGTCATCAGCGTCGGTGCCACTTGTAACAGGCCAGCCGAATTGCAGTAGTCCGAGTTACATGTGCAGATGGTCTTGGTCAAGGCTTTCTTGGTCTCGGTAACGCAGTCGTTGGTGATGGCCACATCTTTGGAGGCGCAGTTGCGGTAGAAGATCTCGATATTACCTGTTTTCGTCCAAATATTAAAGTTATGAGTTATCTGATGAATCGATGGCTAACTAGTCGGCCAATTATCCCCACCGTTTCTGTCGTAGACCGTGGAAGCCTCGCAGCCGTGATCGCAAGTATGCGTGATAACCGAGGCCGAGAAATTATTTTTAGAGCACAAATCGACGCGTGAATTCTCCGATGGAGCCCAACTGCACACGTAGCACTGAATGCCGGCCACTATGGAAAAAAAGAAATAACCACGTATTATTTTTCGAGGAGTTTCAGTGTTTGATCAATGATGGTTTCGCAACCATACAACAAGAACCTCGGGTCCAGAAAAGCCCATTTGGACACGCAAAAAGGAACCCGGGCCAAAATCAATAGCGAATTAAGCAATCTAACTGCCCGAAAACTAGGGTGTCTTAAGAATAGTTAAACATGTCGACGAATCAATAGGAAATAAAAGTAACGTACTGCCCGAAATTTAGGGTGTGTTAGAAAGTTTCCATACCTTGATGAATGGAGACCATCATAAGGATTGTAGCGGTGAATACAAACAGACGGTATCCGGTTATGTCAGCCATTGTTTATCCCACTCTGTTTCAACTGAAAGAATGAGAATATTAAGTATGTTGATTAGCAGCCCCGGACGGTTTGAATGCAAGTGAACGGCTGTAGTGGACGACTGTTGAGGACAGCTGAAACGAAACAAGACAACCCAGTGGGACATACACACTCACACACACGCAGAGAGAGAGGGGAGAAGTTAAATATATAATTGAGGCAAGTCCCGCGCGCTGGCACAGTTGTTTATTTACATGCGCATGCGTCACATGTGGGAAATATTTGCTAGCCGGCCGGGGTCAACAAAACACAGTTGGGTCACAAACATTGCATCATCGCTCATTCCTGTCTCATTTAGAGTTTAAACTGCCACTACAAGAATTACTGAACTCCACAGTTATTTAATATTCTGTGATGTAATCGTTAAATTTCATCAAAAGCAAAACACTGCGCGCTGTTCCTTCGTAAAGTTAATCAATAAAATATTTAATACAATTGATATTCAATACCGGATAATCAATATTTAATTTACCGATTTCTTGAAAAATCACTGCCCCATATTGTTTAATGAATGTTAAAAATGTGTGAAAGAAACAAGTGAAGGAACCGGTTTAGGTTTGATAGGAAACTGGTTCCGCGCGTGCATGATATATCCGCCCACGTTTTGTTCAACGTACGAAAATTCTACCGGTTTGGTGTTTTCTTGTGCAAGAGATATTCGCGTAGGTGAAGAAATATGCCAATGTCCTGCTTTAACCGGACTAAATTATTTAAAAGCTAGTCGAATGTTTGAAAGTGCAAAACGTATGATAATAGCCTTTGCTTCTAAAGAATAATATTCCCATGCCGGACATCATAGAGGAAATTCATCAAAGTGTTGCATTGTCAAGAGGCTAGAGAATGAATATTAGGCAGCGGAAAACACCCTGCCGCAGGCAAAGTACGCACCCCGTGTAGTTTTAAAAGTCAAGTGGGTTCCCACAGGGAGGTCGGCAACCTGTAGAATCTTCCAACTTTGGCTCAACAAATTAGAATTCTCTATTGTTTATCTCCCTATCTATCTATCTATCCTATCTATCTATCAACGTATCTGTCTGTCTGTCTTCTTACCTATAAGATAATTGATATCACGGTGGGTAACTTAATAGACGTTTAAAAGTGATAATAAAACTCATCAACCCTGTTTCCCTTTCTGGACTTGCTTGCGGTTTGCCAACTCACATGCGTGACCAACTTCCCACGCAGTCTTCCATAAACTTTACTCTCGTATGAATGAATTCAAATTCAGAGGGATTCTTCGCTTTGAATTTGCCCTTCTAATTCATGTAATTCATGTTAATTATTTTCTTAAATAAGCTAGTTATACTCTTGTAATTAATTAAAATTGAGTGAGTTTCTTTATGAGTAATTGACTTACCGCTTACAGCAGAATTTGATGATAGTACGGTGAATAGTACTTTTGTGCGAAAGTACAAACGGATGCTCACTTGTATGCGACCGGACTGCGTGACAAACCAGCTACGACAGCACAACACCGGGCAGCGGCAACAATAGCGTGCATCCGGTGACTCTTACTTTTGGTTCCTCCAGGCTACAATGGACTCTTTTCTCAACTGTATAAACACAAACAAGTTTCCCGCGGTATCTGTGACACCACAACCAACGGATTCGGCACTCCTGTAGAGTAAAACCTTTCAAACTTGTATAAACTGACATTCTTTCAACTACTACAAGGGATCCCCCTGATGGTTTTGTTAACAGATTATAACTATAACCGTTACTAAAACAGGAAGCTTTGTAAAAGCGGACGTAATTTGACTAATTTTCAACAGGTAGAGGACAGGTGACCACCAAAAGTACTTAGGTAGCAGTAATCTTCCATGAATGCAGAACTGTATTATATTCCACAAAACTTGAGACTGTCAGATAAATTCATAATGTTATTGCAGCGAGCTTCTCTAATACACAATAACGAGTACATATATGTACATAGCGACATCTAGTTTATATACTGATGTAATAACTATGGCAGAGAATTATTAGCTATATTATAACTTACGTACATTCACATACAAGGGTCTAGGTGCATTGCCTATATCGTAGCTGCAGTTGAATTACTACTAGAATAACTAGCAGGCGTGGTTTAATAGAATCGCCACCCTAAACTAACAAAACCAGAAAACTGACGCTTCAATTACGTAACTTCAGTGAAAGCCTCTACAAGCTTAAAGATTGTAATGGCCATGGTAGCCGGATTATACCGTGCATTACCGAAAGGAGGACATGGGGTTCGTTTGTTTACTCACGGCTACGGCTCGGATGATGTTACTTTAATTAGGCAAACAGTATATCATAATGAAACTAAAAAAATCCCCTTTGGTTTTCATTCTTTTGCCCTCCTTGGAAAGACCTGGTTGCTAGGTAACGACACAGGCTGCTTCCTTCTTTACCCTTTCCTACGGTACGAGTTGGCCATACCTGGCAACACAATCTTAAGGTATACAATAAATTCTGCTGGATTCAGCGTTGGATTGCCGTTATATTTGTGTCAAGCTGAAGCAGGATAGTACATTTCTGTTGACAGTTCATGCAAATAGATCTTAAGGAGGGAAGGATTCACTAGTTTGACAATGTTTTGCTATAGCTTTCACCAATCCTTCTAGATCAATCACGCTTTTGAAGGTTCCAGGGTAAGTAGATTCTTAAAACTCAAATCCTTATAGGGAGGTTGACGCTTACGAAGCGAAAGCTTAAAGGTCTGAAGAATGCTGTCGACGATTGATGTCAGTTGGCGTTTGCTAGCCTGAAACGGGGATGGATAGATGTAGCTCTCTGAAGTCGGTTGCTGTGACGCTTGCGGCGTCCTGGGGTTTGCTCCGAGCTCCAGTGGTTAGCCTCGTCGACAGCACTAACCAGGTCCTTGTAGTCGCAGCTGTGTGACATCCCAGCGTTGAAATAGCAGGTCCTTTTCCTGTTTTTTTTTTTAATTTCTTCATTAGATTATCAATGGACTCGGTTTTTCCATTCGTTGTGCGAACTGTTCAGTGCTGACTTCTGTTGACCAAGTTTTATATCAGCAATATTCATTCTGGATTAAGTTGGATAACTGGATAAACATTGATGATAACTGGAAATTAAGGATAAATATATTAATATTGGATAAAAAGCTTATAGTTGATTGGCAGGTGATTTATCAGTGTGCTCTGCATCTATAGGATGAGAAGTTGCCGGATTGCGAGCTAATTATAATCTTCAGCACATTGAAACTTAATGAATTTCAGCGTGTGCTGTAAAGTTGACTAATTAGCCAACTGGCGAGCAGTTATTAACTGAGTTGTGTATGAACAACGGTATTTTTAGCACTGAACAACCATTGGTTTCAATAGGAATGCAAGTTACCCAAGAGGTTATAATTATTAAATAAATGATTCGATTAGTTGTTTATTGGATGTCTTAGCCAACTATTTAGAATAAGACTAACTAATTAGCTTCTAGTGAGTATACCAACATGTGAACAAAAGATTCATCAACGCTAAGGTACGCAGACAGGATTTAATCAGAACTATAGAATCTAGCACCTTCCGCATGCCTGTTACCGAATCTATTTACGTAACGCAGCTCCTCTAATGAGAATTCACGGCTACCACTACAAGTCATATACTCGACATTCATGTTCAAGGAAAGAGTGATAGTAACTAGGATAGGAATTACCTGGTAGGAGGCAGAATGTTATTGGCCTTTTCAAACTTGCTTGAGCCGCTGATAGAACGCGAGAGGAGTCGCTCGACAAGCAATAAAGTATTCCGGTCGTTGATCAAGTCTGACGTCTCATCACTGTGACAAAGGGCCCCAAAGAGATAAAGAAAAATGTTATTTCTAAAAGGGATACTCATCCCGCAGGGAGAGACCGTTAGAACTCTTCAAAGTTTTAAACATATAGCTCACTAAGATACGCCCGACAATTGAGAGCACACATTACTGGGTTTTATCAGGCAGTACTTATAGTAGTTGAAGAGCTGTCGTTTTACATAGAAAATGAAATTCAAGTTGGGAAAGCTCTTTGGATTACTGTACCTGCCAGGGGCATCCATTTGAGCAAACGCCGATGCAGCTAAGAAGAGTAGTATGCAAGCAGCTGCTACTCGTGCCATGGTCAGACCGGTGAAGCCTGCAGAAAACTACATTGTATTTGTACTGAAACCAATGTGGTCACTATCGAAATCATTCAATACGTCAAACAAGGATCATGCTAACTGACAGAATGTTTAGTCTCTGGTGCAGCAGAACGAGTGGCTTTCTGTGTCGTGTTAATTATTTCCCCTGGTCATACATCACCTGTCTCGTTAGCTAATGCCTCTTATGAGATCTATGGACCACTGTCGACTCTACGCTACCGCAACGTATCAGTTACAACTAATGCGTTCCCTACTTTCAGGTACAACTTGGCTATTAGCAGCCATCACTAATAGCTTTTAACTTTTACTCGAGCACGAGGTTGAGCTATACTGTTACGCATAACAACATATCACTCTCATACTTGGTTAGATAAAATTTACGTAACTCTTTAGTTAGACCAACTTATTTCTTCGCTATATAGCCGAGTTGTTGCCTAGTCGGTAGTATTGAACTAAACTAGTAGAAAGTTCTACACGTGCCAAGAAAAGCACACAGTGAAGGTAGATTGCTATAGGTACTTACTTGTTTCTGGTAGCAGTTGTGACAATGGTCACAGTGTTTACTGGAGGTGAAATGACAAGGTCCTACTGTTCTTCCAGTCCTTTTTATAGAGGACACCGGGTGGCTGGCCAGGTAAGCCCATTGGAAGATCGAGGGGCCGGGCTGAAGGGGGGCTTGATCATACCTACCGCGCCGCGGATGAACTTTGCAATAGGGATAGTCTGCAACAAGTAATCCGCTCTGTGCGAGTAGAACCCGTTCGAAAAGTAACATCGCCGAAATCTCGAGAGAGCTACTTGATATTTTCCTTGACGGTACGTTACAAAATGCCGGTATTATGAGATACGATACCATATTGCGTGTAGTTATGTAAGAGATGAGCTCACAGAAACGACCTTGTCGTCAAATCACATACGGTGGAATTCACTGTGAGCAATTAGGATGGACGTGACGTAAGTGCGGCATCACTATATTGTCGCTTAACCTGTTTGTCGAGTAACACAGTAGAACGTCAACAAGGGTTTATTCGTCGCGAGGGGATATGGAACCCTTATTTTTGCGTCAGCCGCGGCCCGAGTTAATTGTCAATGGGCTTTTAAAGGCTGATAATGCTGGTTAACACCTGTGTTTGGCCTTAGACTAAGTAATCTGCGTCTGCTTCCCTTTGCTACTATTCAAGCTAATCGATATATAGGTTGATGCTCCGCTGTAGTCATCTGACGAATAGCTCGTCTCTCTTTACTGTCCCCTCGCTTGAATAAATATCCGGTACACACACACACACACACAACACTCTCCAACCATACGGAAAAGGTTGTAAACGATAAAATAACAAGCCTCCTAATAATAAAGCTAATCTGTTGGTGTTTGAGATAGATAGTAACAGGTTCTTTATGAACAATAAACGGGAGCATTTCCATGGGTAGGCGCACGTTTTCCTATATAACCTTTCATACATGGTAAAATGTACAGCGCATTAATATTGTTTCAAACTTCACGCTTTCGTTGAAATTCTGTAAAGTGGTGATTATAAGGTAGCCCCATCAACATCCAAGAAAGAGTAGACGCAGTTCTCCGTATTAATTGACCTTTAACATAAGAGATTCTTATCCAGACATCTAGCAGTTGAAACCGTAAGAACTTTCCCTTCCTGTCAGGGTTTCTATTACATCTGACACAACTTTTTTTAAAGGAAAAAGTTGGGTTAGCTCCACTTACATTAGCCACTCGTCCCTCGAGGGCTTTTCATTGAATTGCTTAGAGGATCTGCTGAAAGAGCCCTGATCGTATTTGCGACTAGATGCTTTACCTTGACAAGGTCTTAGACTTGTACTGCACACGGGAAGAAGACGTAAAATGCTGGCGGATTGTATATAGCGAACCTATCATGTATTTCTTTGAGCAACATCTTATTCCTTATAACGGTGGTTTATAACAGCATGAAGATGGCAACAATCGCAACGTAAACAGGAAAACGGCAGCTGTGAAGAACGACGACCCATGGTGGTGCTGAACCCATACATTTCTCTTCTAGGATGGCGGAATTTTGTCAGGAACCAGGGAACCAGTAATTTTTTTTTTCAGGCGCAGACGGAAGGATCAGCGACGCAGACGCCATCTGGCGCCGCGAGAAACAAGCGACCGTTACTGCATATGCAGACCTGCGCAAATTCATAGTTTAGGTGTGTTTGCTGAACAGCTGTAACAACATCTATAAAACCTGAAAAACTTGGACATTGGGTCGAGTCTGAGATGGTCCGACTATTTTCGGTCTCGACGATATGGCTGCGGTGCGCAGATTGGGCAGAACCACGCTGCCAGCGTCGATTCTAACAGCGCCTCCCGTTGAACGTAGTTTCATATCTTCCAGGCAGGTGGCTCTGACATCGCCGGCCCGGGATTCTATCGAGACGCCCAGTGGGGCGTGAATTTGAAGTGACCGTGTTACCGACTCCAACCTAGAAACAAACAGACTTGCTTAAATCCGCGTTTCAGTTTCAAACACCCTCCCATTACCAGATATCTTTATGGTCACTGTTTCATCGTTAACATAACAAGTTCACTGCAAGCATGGGATGGTCGTGTTTACATTGTTGCTATGGCTTTTTTAATACAAGGCATATTGAGAGGGTGCAAGCTAATTAACACAGCACCCGCTGTCAGCTGGTAAACAAAGGCAGAAACCGCTTTCTTTTTTTATAGATCGCTGCCCGAAACGATTCACCGGCTTGTATTGTTAGGTAATCTTGAGATGAGTGTTCATACCGATATGGTTTGTAAGATAAAGCACATGCACTTGAAATGAGAAAACAGCATGGCAGAATTCACCTGAGATCATTTCCCGGTTCGGCCCGAACGAGCGGCGTTTGAACGGATCCTTCAAAAACTGCTCCCCCGATTCCTATTCATGAATAAATCATCAATGATGGCTACTTTGACCTGGATTTTTACTACTGCTTTTATGTATCCCACCACCGTAGCAGTTCTAAAAATTTAACATTGAACCGATACTATGCCTGTCTTTCAGGGCAGGATCCTCTGAACACGAACGCTCCAATCGCAACACAAGAATAAAATCTGGAGTTTCTATTTAAAGAAACAAACCATCTTGCTTAATAATCGATATATTTTTCTATTCATTAGTTCCCTAGCCAGGACAGATTTCTTTAAAAAATCGAATACTGGAAAGGTTCGTGACGGCATTGGGCAGGATTCTTGGCCTCTGATTTATTTCTACCGAGCAAAAGCAGCGCTTATTTGAATTTCTCTATTCTTAGTGGGGCCTTTCGTTTTTTAAAAGCGTCTGCACACAAGAAAAGAACCGAGTTTTTACCCGAAACGCGAAGCATTTCAGCGCCGACCACCACTTCTCGACGGTTGGCGGAGAATAGAACTTCGTGCTCTGTATTTTTGATAGTGAAATCCCGTGCAACGACCTCCATTCGGTCATCACCTATTGAAAACGAAAGGGTACTTCAATTAGGAGGACAGCACTGCGGATGCAACAGAAAATGCTGATGAAAGGGAAATGGAAAGGTGCAAATACCGAGCCCAGTCAATTGCTAGCAACAGAAACAATGAAATCTTAATTCAGCGCATTTTACTGTCAGGAGCGTCGCGGTGGGGTCTTGTTCATGGAGGTGAGTACCAACAGAGGATATCGCGATACTGAATTCTTCATAATCGTGTGTTACCGACCAATTAATCTTGAAACATTTGGCAAGGAAAGGAGAGGGATGACGCAGTTTCCCTTCCCTTCCCTTCCCTTCCCAGCTACCTCTGTGATTATTATTCTACAGTCTAACGCTTTGATAGTGAAGGAAAACGACATAGCAGTATCTGGATTACACTAAGTATGTGTTGGTACTCCTTAACACGTGTCATGACCAAAGTTGACCTAGCCCCCGTATTGATGAAACCAGCATTTGTCATGTTGAACTGAGGAATAACGGTAGCTTCACGAGGTCGTCCTCAGGGGCCAGAGGCTCGTCGAAGTCGAGTCGAGTCGAGTCTTCATCGGTTTGTGCGAATGCGTAGGGGGCCCGTTGAGACTACGAGTTGTGTAAGGTTCAAATGAGGCAGCGAAGTAATTGACAAGTTACCGAGGAATAATCTATTAGAGACACGTCCTTGAGTATCACGAGCCGTGAGAGTGATGTTCTGATATGAATCCATGACGAGGGCGCGACTTCTACGTGAACTGATCTGCGACGTGAGCAGCGAATCTAAAATCAGAGCCTCGCCGTCCAACTGAATCCCACTAGGAGTTATCTTCATGTTGCCTATTCCATCCTGCAACGGAGAGACGAAAGGACAAAAAAAGGATAAAACATGGACTTCTTCATTCTCTTCACAAACACAAGAGAGCGAGAGAGAGAGATAGAGACGATTCGTAACGGTCTTTCCGTAATTTTGCAAGAGTACATTTAGAATTGCAGGATACACGACCAATTTTTTCCTTTCCAACTTAAGTTTCACAGAAATACGACATTCAGATGTTATCGATAGTAAAGGTACCAAGAACTGCAAAAAAACTGTTTCCTTAACCGGTTCAATGGCATGGAAAGTCAAACCTTACGAAAGAATCTCACCCAGCTGAGAAAATCCTACACTTGAAAGGCTTCAACGCGTCTTATTCTTACCTTAGTTTTGTTTCTCTGCGTGAAATTACTCAATTGTTTTTAAGGCAACAAAAAGAATCGTGTCGCCTTATTGTGCATCTTCGGTACTTAAACATGGATTACCTTCCAGTCGATATCACCTTTTGTTTCTCATAACAATAGCTGAATCCTGTACGGTTTTTTCCCTCTGTCGAGTTGTCAACCCCAAACGGGTTGCGTGCAACAGAATCTGTACAACTGTTTCTTTTCCAGTTGACTTAGACGGAGCTCAGATTATTGTTAAAGCGGGGAGCCAACGCACAAGAAGCTATACAAAAAATAAGGGTGTAGCTCGTTCTCTTTGGCGTTCTGCCTTTGTTTTGCGTAAATACTTAATAATAAGATTTACCGTTTGCAAGAGTGCATTTTCCTGCTCTTTTAAGGAACCTGAATTCTTACTCAGCTCTTCTCCATGTGAAAATCTCTTGGGCAGATGGAAAATTAATGGACTGGGAAAAGTGCTCCTATTTGACTGACGTTAAAATCGAATTATAAGTAATGCGAGTGGTGATAATGTTGTTTTCCTTGTTTTCTTGACACTCCTGGCAAAAGAGGGGACACTTGAAAGAAGACTTCTTCCAACGCTGTCGACGGTCAATACAAACTTGATATTAGTCTGCTTTGGGAAAAATGAATATGACTCTACGGGCCAAAATGTCACCGATGATTTCTACAGCATATTTACAGCAGGTGTCGATATAAATGAAGTTGTTTAACGCCTAACTTTTGACATTCTAATGAAAACATCACACGTAGAACTAATTAGTAAGAGTTTGTGCACGTTTCAAAGCATATGTCAGCACTGCAATGAAATTTCCCATGATACTGGTCGCCTCTCGTAAGATGACAAGAGTCGATTTAATGTCGTTATCCTTTTGCAGAAAGAAAGTGGCAGTGAAGAAATGCAGTTAGCTTTTCGCCAGTTGAAAAAGAAAACGCGACGAAGAGAGCACCAAGTTGCTCTAGACACGTGCTCCACAAGACATGACGCTATCATTTATGCATGTTTGCCTGATTCATTGAACGCTTTTCTCTTTCGGTCCATGTGCTGAGACTGTTTTCCTTGGGCCCCTGTCTCTCAATTCTCTCTCAGGACAGCACCGAACAAAAACATACATTTCTTCACTTCATTTGTACCTTCCTTTTGCTTCTGTGACTTGACGGAACCGTGAACTTGACAGTAATAACCCAGGAAGAGGATGAGAGTCAAAAGATTAGCTGTAAAATCCTTTACTTGGGGAGATCGAGAAGATGCATGCTGGAATCAAAGCTGGAAATGTCATTTTGGTTTGGGTTCATCTGTTTTTTTTTGTAGGGCGGGCATTGTCAACACCCTGCTGATCTAGATTGGAAGGAAACTGCTTGAAGATTTCCGGCATGTCTGACGGGTCGTTGGAGCAACTAACATGGTCGATGAATACAAGTCAGCGTGAAAAGGGAAGCAAGGGCCAATATGTCGGCACATCAACAACACAATGTAACATATGCCTGGCTTGATTTCCCATGTGCTTTTCAGGAATTTTATTCTGTCAGCCCATCTTCCCATCTGCGCTGATGCCCAGAACTGGCCCCTGCCCCCCGTCCTGATGGCTTATAGCGGATTCAAAACATGCTCCAGCATGCTCCACTTTGTTCCCATCTTGGGGCGAGTTAAAATATTAAAAAGCGTAACTTGAAAATTTTCTGCCTAGACTGGTGAGCTAAGAGCATTTTCGATGGAGATAAAGTCCAATTTACTGAGAATGCACGTGCTTTGCATGGCTAAGCTAGCATCTGATGCACTCGGGAACAAAAACTTGCTCGCAAACTGCCGCAAATTAGTTCTTTTCTATGCAAATGACCCAAGCGACCCATTATGATGACTAGGAAAACGTGGGCGGCTTTTTCCCCAGTATATTATCTATTTTTTTCCTTGTTTTTCAATCGTTAAATCTCTCTCTCTTTACATGTACACGCATTTGAAATATCTGTAGACGATATGGTAAGTAACCACATTTTTTAAAACTGGAATGACCGTGTTATTAAGATATACGATGATTTACCAGGGAGAACTGCATGGATCGCAGAAGCCACAGGGTCAGCGACAAGTTGATGATGACGATGACTGTGAGACTGAGAAGAAGGCCAAAGAGACACTTGCGTCTCCAGCCGGTCAGCGTGAGGATCAAGCGGTTCGAGTTGGCCTCCGACGATGGAGACCCTAGACCAGGTTGTCCCGAGATTGACGTCCGTCCCAGCCAGTCTGCTACTGCAGCCGTGTTGCTTCTACTGTTGCTGCTATTGCTACCGGGTCTCATACCTCGTGGCATTTTTATTTATACAACACTGCCAGAAACAAAAAAAAACATTCGATTATTTGACTTGATACCTGCGTTCCTTTTCAATTGATGAAGAATTCATATAATCAATACGGTCTTCGTCTCATCTTAAATTGAAGAAGCATACTGCTGGCAACAATACAATCACCAAGCTAAAATACCTTTCCCTGTCTTACGGACACGTACGATTTTTAAGGGGAAAAAATCAATGCTCCACAAAGAGAAGGCATTCTTATTAGTGTTTTTAGGTTCGTGAGCGTCTTGTTCCCCGACACCTGTTCTAAGTGCTTTCTGAGTAGGTTACCAGTCAAAGACACTGTCTCATATTTGTCATTCCGCCAACTGAAAGCGTTTTATTTCAACGTGGTTCTGTTGCTTTTTGCCTTTCTGTAGAAGCTGGGCCTGTAATTGTGTACCAGGACTCTTTGATCTACCAACACCACTGATTTTCTCCGGTGCGACAAACACCCTTTATTAATTCTGCACCTTGGGTAAGCGGAGCAAATTTTCTGGCGAAAATATTAAAGAAAGGCAGTACTTTGATCAGCACTTGCTATACAACACCCATTGTGAAAAAAGTAAACTAACAAGTTTCGTCGCGATGGAAAGCTCTTTGCATTTGCATTGCCACACTTGAGAGCTTCTGTCTCGTTGAATTGTGAAGAAGCAACAAAACAAAAGACTGTCGAAAACAGCTGCTCAAGGTGCACTGCTTCCTAGTGTCTTGAATTGGCAAGTTAGGTTTTGAGAAGGCGTATTGTCCGACCCTTGACGGTTTTTGGGCTGAAAGGACTCTTTTGTGTACCTCTAAACGGTTCGCGTACTTTAGAAAAGGTTGTCGCAGACCCTTAATTACCTAGCACTTGGCCAGAGTGCTCGTTTGTCACGTTCAAGCCTACAACGCAGCAGAAAAGACGGACAACCCTTTAGAAGGTGGTCGTGTACATTTCAAGAGATTCTGAATGGGGCATTAGTAGGTCGTGTTTGAGACCTATTTGAGTTGGGCACAGTTTTTACAGTCGACTTGATAGAACGAGATGTCGTGTGCGTGAAAGATATGGGCTCGTCAATGTAAAAGATACTGGGTTAATGTTTGGTCAAAGGAAATGCTGGGCTATAGAAACGTGGATGGCTCATTTTCCATGTCGCCGAATCGTTAAACGCTTTCCCCCAATTGCCACCGTGTAATTTAGTTCTTTCGCCAGTAAAGGTAAAGCAACTGTCGAACGCCATCCTTGCGCAAATAATTGACATCTGGTTTCCTTCTTTTTTCCTGCTGAGTCGTTACACACGTATGGTGGTGATAGCTTGGCCAACTGAACTCTCCTGACAGCCAGGCCCGGCAATTCAGTGCTTCACAATAGTTTTGTTCGAATAAACGAACAAGTCGAACCCTTCGATCTCTCGTTAGGAACAAGATATGAACTTTAAACATGAGTTCTCGTTCGTTCTTGTTTGACTAGCGACATACGTAGCACGGGACTGCAAAGCGCTTCTGTACAAGCCATTTCCGAGAAAAACATGCCGAGCAAACAGCGCAACTTTTCTTTGGAGTAAAAACTTGACGAAAATGGCAGAAATCACATATGCAAATTACCTTTTTCACTTGAGGAAATTTAGCGGAAAATGGTATTTCTGGCGTCAGTGTGGTTCTTCACGTGCTACAGAGGCAGACGGTGGGGAGAAAATAAAGGCCAAGAAGACCAGACGAGCCGCGTCCAAATTTAGCACCCAGCAGTAAGGCGACGAACATCGCCCGCTGATTTTTCCAACCCAACAGCCGAGAGGGACTTCAGTGTGTTGGCCTTGTGGACGTTTGATTCGCAGGAAAAGCGGCAAAGACGACGACCAAGACAGCGCCGACCTTCCATCAGAGGAAAGACTGCGACCCACTTGAGCTCAAGCCCCGCGTTATAAGTTGCTTCGGTGCTTGCTCTGTGTACTATACAGGGCGGGGCTTGCTTCCTCCCACCGTCTATTTACCTCGTTGTCTTAGACGAGATTTCTTCAAAAAAACTTTAGTTGCATTCGGCAGACACCTTACTTCCCCGCTTGTTGCTCACTACACTTGAAGAACTTTTACAGAGTACAGTTTAGAGCAATCAAAAAAGGTTTCCTGCCGGGGAAAGGTTGATCGCATATGGCACCCACCTTTTCACAGATTTAACAACCACAAAAAACCGAGTGTACAACTGGTAGCACTTTATATCCCAGTAAAGTCTCATTTAAATCGGGTTGTTATTTTTGCCGAGATAAAAATCTGAAGTTAACAAGATCCATAATTTGCTCTGGACTGTTCACATACAAGGATAACACGGTGATATTTGTTAGGTACTTTGATTAAAAACTACGGACTGCACATCCCCCTAGAATGTACTTTCCCGCTCGCATACCGGAGTATTTTTAAGTCTGTTAGACAGCATGGTGTGCTGAAAAGACGTAACCGGCTCAGTCAGCATTTAGGGCTACTTTGGTAAGTATAACACTTGGCCCTAATGGGATATTCTCAGGTGATGTACAAATGTAACGAGGCTAATCTTGAAACGTTATAGGATACTTTTGGTTGGCCTCCGTCTTTTTTTCCTTTCCGTTTCCCTGCAGTGGAGGCTGAAATTTCAAATTAGCCCCATTTGGAAGCGCCAATATAAATAACAGTATCTAAGCCCCCCTCCTTTTCTCTCACAAAAGAATAGCTCTATATCTAGTGCGCAGCCTACTCGATGGTGGCTTATGTATATATATTGGTAATACCAATTCTCACCCAAAATAGAATCGATTACACTCTGTGGTAGAGAGGAAAGTTATTCCACACCAGTCCATGTTACCTCCCTAATCGTCCTAAATTCTTGACAAACCGTAAAAGCCCTTTCATGTGTTGTCTCAATTTATACCTTTTTTCCGAGATGCTGAATAATTCATTACCAGAATTCTCTATCCCTTTATATTTTCAGTGTTTGCTGTGGATCCTCAGCACTAAATTCGGGGCTTTCTTTGACGCCATACCACACACGGAACTATGGCCAAGAATCCTATATCACTTGTCCTGCTGGGATTACTTGCTTTAGATCTAGGCTATATCTCAAACACCCAATATTGGTTCTTCAAAGAATCTCATCAGTGGACCCCAACTAGAGCGGCATTTTTCTTCTACTTGTTCGAAGACTCTATACGAAGGGGCGCAATGATAAACAAGTATATACCCCGGAAGACATACCAATTTTACTGTTTAATTAGTTAGCTACCGGTCCCCTCTGACGGGCTCGGGTATTAAAAGCATGATTGGAGGTCCTACCCGGGGCCACACGGTATAAGGAGAAGTGTCTATGTATGCAGCAGGATGGAGGTGTTTAGCCGGCGTGTTCATTATGGCCGGCAAAAGATAATTTAGATAAGCCGAGGCACTCGACGAGATGAAAGCCACGCGCGCGCGGCTATGGAGACGATGATGAGCTGCTGGGATTTTTCTACTTCTGGGTGCCGGTCACCTAAAGTTGCTACCTTCCGCGGGACACTTTTTGTTTCCTCTAGTCTCTTTACGCCCTTGAAAAACGTGACCTGCATTTCATTCGCCATTAAACTCACTTTCCAATTTACATACAAGGGGGGAGGGGGAGAGCGTAGACAGCTTTCCCCAAGCGAGAAACCATTACAAAGTACTTGAACGGTCATAGCAACTAATTCCAAAGGGTTTTACTGAACTGGAAGAAGATGGTAGCGCTAATTGAAATGCACCGGACACACCAGAGGATGGGGGAGTAAGGGGGTATAACACCAACTAAAAACAACGCACGTAATGCATAGGGTCGCAAGATGGTCCTATAATCTGCTTGCTAATGCGCTTTCCTCTCCTCAAGTCTGTCCCCAACAACAATGAGGACCTTTACAACAACAAAAAAGTTCTTCACTCGTTGGTGTCCCATTCGAAACTGCGGGAAGGGAAATTGTAACCTTTAAGTAGTTGCTCGTGTAGTGAGCCAATCTCTAATAATCTCACGCCAGTCACGTTTTTTAAAAACTATTCCTTAAATACAGCTGCAGTATACTTTACCAAAATGACAAACATCCGTACCCAAAAGTTGAATCCGCTATCCAACAGAAATATAAAATTAGCAAACGGTTTTGTTTGTTTTTTAGACGATACATCTACAGTATACATCATTAAAAGTGTAACTGTAAACCTTTTTCGGGGGAAAAAAAGCCGGGCTTTTCTACCTCTCTTACGACTTAATGCTGTTTTGTTTCGCAGGGCGACGCGAGGGTTTCTTTCCATCGAAATCGTTAGGGACTGCGACATCAAAATCTGTGATGCCATGTATAAACAATTGCCATAGGACTTGTTAAGCGTTCTTGGAAAGTATCTTTTACAATTCCATTTCGTTGCTCATAAATATTACTATAAAAAGAAGTACAGCCGCTGGTTCTGCACTGGTGCAATTTGAGTTTATCTGCTTGCTTTCGTTCGATATGTATCATTGATAAATTTCTTCATGAATTATATGCCAAATGCCCCAGTTGAAACCCGGAAACCAGTCAGTCCCTTTCTATTATTTGTTTAAATGTTTTTGACATGGCATATATTTGATAGGGTCGCACTGCTGGACGCATATATATCCTAAAAACAATAAGGGAAAGAAAGTACTGATGAAATCGCTTGTTAAAAGAGGCGATAATAAGAGACGGGGATTCTATTTCCTTTGGTGCAGTGTTTGAGTGTATGTTACATCTTTTGATACGTGTGCGGTCGGTGATTGTTTGTCGTCTCCTAGAGTGCGAGCGCAATTCAATTTCGCCCACACCGAAATAACCCAACGGGGTCGGAGACTCACAGACCCTATACTGGTTTAATACTCGCAATTGGTATATGTATACAATACACTGCTAGGTAAATCAAGGTAAACGGATTCGAAAAGAGATACGTAGAGCGGTGGTTATATAGATACACATATAAACAGATAGATAATTAAGTAGATAGATAGACAGATAAACATAATTACACAGATGGGTAAGCATTGATAGATTAGATTAGATAGATATAGGATAGAGAGATAGACGGATAGTTAGACGGAAGGATAGATGGGCCGACGGATAGGTAATATGATGGACAGATATGTAGGCTAGATAGATAGATGGATAGATAGACAGATAGATAGATAGATAGACATATAGATAGTTAGATGGAAGGATAGATAGACCGACGGATAGGTAATATATGATGGACAGATAGGTAGGTTAGATAGATAGATGGTTAAATAGACAGAGAGATTGAGGCAGACAGATAGACAGATACATGGCTAGACCGAAAAATACATGGAAATACACACACATACATAGATCAATAGATAGATAGATAGATAGATAGATGGATAGACATATAGATCGTTATATAAATATATACACCGAGGGACACGTTGACAGATAGAAAGACAGAGGTATGGGTAAGTAGGTAGAGAGAGCGGACGAAAGAATCAGGTGAACTGGACATATAGTTTGTCAACTGATCGCTAGCTGCCTCTATGATCGCTTGGTTTTACAATCTAGTTAAAGCAAAACACCCGCCGCCGTTCGGGATCCAAACAAAACAAAGAGGCACCAAAAGGAAGCGAATTAATAACCGAAACATGAAGATGGGGTTCAACTTCACAAACGAAATGGAAACAGCGCAAACTTGATGATCCGATTATTAGAGTTGGCGGTCTTTTCAAATCCTCTTAGCGAGATGACATTTTACTTTTTCTCTCTCCCAAGACTGTCTACTTCTCAAGCGGTAGATTACACAGCAATTATATGTTCTCTTTTAGATTGCCTAGTTTTCCATTCCAATGTCTCAATTTGTCAACACATTTATAATACAAAAACTGGCATCAGTGAAATTACTAGAGAATTTACAAAGTCAGACGTGAGGTCCGGGTTGTTTCAAATTATATCTTCAGACGTAAACTTGCGTATGTTTCAAAATTTGAGCCAGACTTGATGACCTTGCTGTTTGCTATCACAGCAGCTTTTTGCAATGTAATATCACGAGGGCAAACAAATAAACACACTAACGTAACCTTTGTTTGATTTTCCAAACTGTTATAATAAACCGAGTTATATAACTAACATTAAATTTCTGCCCGTCTTTGTTTTAAAAGTTGGCAAGCAATTGCATACGGGTATAATGAAAGTTGGTCAAGCAGCTTAGCAACAAAGTCAACTGCGTCACACAAAGTCAATGCTGAATTTGTTGCCAAGTGCCTTGAACCGGCCATGTTTGAATTTGCAAACGGGTTACCGAGATAATATTTCATTTTGGAAAAAAAAAGGATTGCGGAAAAAAATAAACCGCGGGAGGAAACGTGCTGGCGATTGGCCGCGCACTCTGTTGCCATCGGAGGATCACGTGATTGAATGCACGCTTCTCCTTTTTCGAGATCTGAGAAGCAGCACGTAATATAATTCCCCCCTTAAAACACACACTAAAAATACCTACATTTAACTAAGCGTGTTTCGTAATATACCAGTAGGTTACAGTCTGATGCAATCTACTTTCAGCCTGGCGAAATATCCCGGGATCGAGTTACAAAACTATAGAACCCAAAAGAACGGTTTGAAATAAAAGGTTTAAAAAAATACGAGAGTGACGAAATCTGGACAAGAGGTTTTCCGTAGAGGGGGAGAGCTTGCGGATAATTATAGTTGGGGGAAGTTTGAAGAAATTTCCAAAGGAGAAAAAAGAAACGTCGCCCTTTTGTTAGCTATCGGCAACGCAGCGTTCCACCGTTACGTCATCGTACGATACAGCCAGAGTCCATTCGATTGGTGGATACTCTGGCGTGATGGGGAAGTCACGCCCCCTGGAAACCCCTTAACAAAAGCGATCGGGTTTGAAAATTTCACCATTTGATGTGCACCTACAGAAATGTGGAGAACATTCCCCAACTTAGGAGCTATGGGGAACAACAGTCGCACAGTCTCGGCAACGGAAAGGCCCCTCGGTATAACCAGAGCAAGGAAAGGTAACGTTAAAATTGACTGCAATGTAGAATTGTCTCACAGGAAGCGATAGAGGTGTTCCCGCTCGTCTTACCAGGATGTGAAGGCTTATGTAATGTCTGAAGACTCCCGCCCTTTGTCTCGAGAGGTTGGCGTCCAGCATTTTGCAGAGGTAACGATGCGCATCTGCAAGTTTAAATCAACATCTGAAAACTGTGACATTCCTAGGTTCACGTTGAAACGATCACCTTCCCGCTGCGTTGAGCCGCCCCGGGTTGCATAATCCCATTGACTAATCCGCTTCCCCCAGTGATAGGTCAGGGTCCAGCTAGCCTGTAAAAAAAACGAATACCTTTCACTCAGGAATACCTAAATTAAGCAGAACGTTTAACTTTACCTTAGTATTTGTTGGTACTTTGCTCTCAAGGTCACCTTTTGGAAAGGGACACATTGACTCATTTTGAAACACCTGGGGCAGCGTTGCCGGTAAATTCCATCTAGTGACAGTTTATATTTAACAATGTACGACAGGCTTAGGTTATCGCGACAGGATTAGAAAAATCCCTCAAGTTGTCTTCTTTGTGTGTTTTGACTTGTGCTGATTAGAGAATGACAGCTGGGCTGGACGATTATATTCACCGACGGTAGCGCCACCTAGCGGGAAACTAGTGAAGCTGATATTCCGCTTTCTCTTTTCCACATTTTTAAAAAATATTTCTGTTCTAATTACTTTTCCTTTCAGCTGAGTTTGGTCATTTCGTTTGTGCATTGTAGTTGCATTGCACGTTTTTAAACAACCAGGCTTTAAATAAAAGGCCGTGGTGCAATGCCACCGCAGTGCAACACAGGAGATGTACCATTATCTTCAGTTAATTAAGTTTGATTTGAAATACTTGTTTATTGTTGTGTATTTCTTTTGCATGTTTGAATAATAAACCTCGATTTCTTAGCGACCCGCCGGAACATTCACATTAACCTGATTGGCGTTATTCACATTACCGGCAATATTCGCGTTAAGCGCATTAATATTATTATTATTATCGTTATTATTGTTATTGTTATTACTATTAAGGTTATTGGCAATGTTGACGACGGCATCAAAAGCATTTACAGCCATAGCTAAGAAAACGAGTGGAGCAATCTTGGCCAATTTGGATCCCGGTTCTGGAGCGCATGGATCTCCTTGCTCGTTACCGCTAATAGGAATGTAGAGAAAGTCCTTCTGCGATCTTTCGGACCGGTGGTGACGACTGGTGGCAAATTCAAATGAGTGGATGTCCAGGAGATTCTGCGCCGATTTCCGGAGCAGTAAGAACTCGGTGTCCGACAGAGATTCGACTGAGATGACCGTCAGATAATACATCCACAATAGTAATAGCATTCTAAACTTTCAAAGTGGATTTAAAATAACTATAATTAACTTAATAACAATGAAAAGTACCTACGTATGGAGCTATATGATGAACGTCCGCACTCCTCGGCAGTGTTTTACTTTCTGACGCGAGGTCCCTTTTAGAACTGAAGTAAATTATAACGGTACAACGAACCGAAACAAGTGTATTGACCAGCCTAGCGTTTCCATACTTCAAGAAATCGATAGGATACATAAAAATAAACGGAAAATGACAATGGTTGAACGAAAGTGGCGAGGAGAATGAACTTAAGGGCGTTTTGGCATTTTCATGAAGTTTTGAACCGCTTTGGAGATTCCTGGAGAATCCTGGAGTTTCCTGACTATTCTGGAAGACAACTGCCACAGACTGCGACCCGGTAGAACCATATTCATGTTCATGTTTCTGTAATTTGATTTATTCGATTTAGCTCTCAGTTTATAACTGTGAAGTTAAGGTTTACGTACGTGCTCATAGCCGACAGACTGTTCAGGTTGTTGTTGTTGTCGTTGTTATTGTTGTCGTTGTTATTATTGTTATTGTTATTGTTGTTTACGATATTGATAAGGTTGAGAACAGTGTCGAGAAGCGCCAAAGCAAAAGCCAGGAATGACATGTTGCTGTCGACATCTCGCGGAGTCTCGACAAAACTTCTTCCCATGCCCATGTTCATAATGGTGTTCATGTTGAGATTGTTGTTGTTGTTGTTGTCGTTGTTGTTGTTATTATTATTGTTGTTGTTATTGTTGTTGTTGTTGATATTGATATTGTTGGTAATGTCGAGGACCGCGTTGAAAATAACCAACAGGAAGTTGAGCAGACTGAAGATGGAAAAGGTGCGAGCTGTTGTCGATCCTTGGTCTCTCAGTCGGTCGGCTATTTTCTCCAGGCGAACCTGCAACCAGGATTCCAGTTGTCGACCCACCATGTTCATGTTTTGGTTGTTGTTATTGTTGTTGTCGTTGTTGTTGTTGTCGTTATTGTTGTTGTTATTGTTGTTGTTGTTGATATTGATGTTCTGGTTGATGAGAATGACACTGTTTAACAGAAGAAGCAAGAAACTGAGGAAACCAAAGACTGGGAAAGTTCGGCTTTGACGAGAAACATCAGCAGTCGCCCGGCTTTCCAATGATTCACCGGTAGAAGACGCGGTCCTGGAATTGGGTTCTCCTTGCAAGGGACTTGCTATCATGGCGTGAAAGATCAAGCAGGGTCCCAATAGAAGATACGTGAGCTTCATTTTATCCTGTTAACATAAGAAAGTTAGATTCCAGTTAAATGAATTCATCAGTTCTTAGCAAACAGCTAGAACTAACAATATGTTTACAATAAAAGTATTATTATAGCTTAATACTATAATTAAAATTACGCTAACTTGTTTCACATGGAAGTTATTCCAGCAAAACCTAAATGCTTTAGTAAATTACAAAGATATTGGAGTGAAAGGTATATCATAAAACTGATCTACGGATATTAACGTATTATAGTATTAGTTAATTGCTGATATACATTCATGAATTATCCTTAATTACTCGCAAGTTTATTTCTTAATAATGTGGAAGAACCATGACTCATTGTCTTACCTTGAGTAGTATGTCTACCTTCGCTTTTGGCTTCGAAACTACTAAACGAGAACATTGGCTAGGCCGGAACCTTCGTGAGTCTCTCTTCTTTGAGTCCCGTTACGTGTAGCCATGACGGTTCCTCCTCTTCTGAACCTGAAGCGAAAGTTGACTGAACTGTTAACATAGTCTACGCCTCTTTTCAGGCCAGTGCATACAGCTAAACTCGTAAAAGTCCATTCACACGTGTACAAGTATACTTGGAAAACGGCACAAATTATAACTTTCCTTAAGCCCAACAGCCACGACCCGCTTGACTTAAAATCATACCGGCCTATAAGTCTCCTTTCTGTCCTGGGGAAAACCTTTGAAAAAATTATCCTCAAATCTCTAGTTCAAAACTGCGGAAATCATATCTCCCCTCTCCAATTTGGTTTTGTTAAAGGAAAGTCAGCTGTTCATGCCATAAGCAACTTGATATCCACTTTAGAAACTGCTTTCAGTAAACGGCAACATGCCTTATGCGTCTTCTTTGATATTTCTAGCGCTTTCGACTCTGCCTGGCATCCGGGTATTCTATATAAATTGCATAAAATGAATTGCCCACAGCCTTTACTTCGGCTGATACATTCGTTTCTGACTAACCGCCTGGCATCCCTCGCTACATCAGATGGAATAGTAAGCAAAGAATTTCATCGCTCGTGTCCCTAGGGCAGCATTCTGTCTCCATTCTTATGGAACGTCTTCCTGAACGATGTTCTGGAGATTGCTCTTCCTAGATTTTGTCGTTTACAAGCCTATGCCGATGACCTAGCACTCGTGATTACAGGTCGCAAGGCCTCGACCTTACAGAATAAGCTCAGTAAAGTCCTACGCACACTCGAGAATTGGAGCAGAAAGAATAAACTGAAATTCAACCCATTAAAGACTGAGATGCTAATCGCCTCCAAAAAAAGAACCCTTCCTTCAAATCAATCTAAAGTTTATGGGTCAGCCTTTAATTGTAAAAGACGAAGCAAAATATCTGGGCGTGATCATTGATTCGAAACTTTCATGGCGAAAACACTTGCTTTATCAAACAACCCGTGTAAATAAATGTTTTAACTTTCTTCGTTTTGCAATGAGTAAAACCTGGGGTCTGTCCTCCAGAACTCTACGGATTTTGTACACTGGCGTTATCCAACCCATTCTCCTTTATGCGTGTCCCTGCTGGCTTCCGGCACTTGAGAAAAAATGGGCTGTATCGCTTCTACGTAAAAAACACAACGGAAAATTTTAATTCACATAACCAAGTCATTTCGTACTGTTTCGAGTGATGCCCTTCTCGCTCTAACGGGCCTTCCACCTATTGAATTCAAAGCTCTTGAACTAAGCTTCCGTTTTTACCGGAAAACTCCGTAGCCCTCAACATCAAGTTCTCCTCTCAGGAAATGTCGAAACCATCTATGGAACTGCTTGCCGACAAGAATTCTGAACGCCCACATCTTCAAACTAAAGCTGATATTCAAAATTATCTCATGTCTCAGTGGCTGAAGCACTGGCAGGAATCCGGCAAAGGGAAAGAGATTAAACCTTATTTTTCTAACGTAACATTTTTCAAATATTTCGCCAAAATTCAACACAACCATCTTTTTACTCAGATTATCACAGGCCACTGTGCCCTCAACTCATTTTTATTCAGAATCAGAAAAGCTCCATCTAACTTATACGCATATTGTTCAGTCGCAGAGACACCGCAACATTATCTACTTAAATGCTGTCAGTTCACAGAAGCTCGTTCGGCGCTCAAGAATGCCTGGAACCACCGGTTCCCATCTACGTTTCACAATATTATTACTCTTTGTATAAAAGATAAGGACTACAGAAACGTTGTTATAAAATTTTTATATGATTCTGGTCGCTTAAAAGCTTCCTAAAAGTATACGTAACAGTCACCGCTTTCTCCTCTTTTATGTTAAATTGTATTGCTGTACTTTTCTTAATTTTATTCCCTTTTTTAGTCGAATAGAAAACCCTTTTACTTAACCCCGTTAAGTTTATAGTGTCTCAATTTTTGATATATTTTATTTCCCTCTCTAACCCGTTTTTTTGTGTTTTGTATTGTCTGCTGATATGATGATATCCTGTAAAAAAAATAGTCCCTTGTGTAGCTGTTTTTTTCGCCTTTTCTACCTTTTTCTCACGCTCACTAAATTGTGTTCTTTTCCTCATGTAGACATGCTCTAGCCTATTTTGTTTCTTATGTCTAAGTGCTTTTAATTCTTGTGTGTAATTGTTTCTCTTCTCATACTGATTTACCTGTATTAATCTCCCTCTATTGTTTATCCGGAAGAAATTAATGTTAGTATGCCAAGCGGCCAACTAGCAATACAACTGTATATCACAAAAAAAATACCAAAGTGAGAGTTGCAGAAAGGGTATGGTCATATATATACAACCTTCTGTATAAATAGACATATAGACGTACAGATAGGTAGGTAGAAGAAGTACATGCTGGTTACAGGTAGAATTATATGGATGGATAGATAGACAGACAGATAGACAGATAGATAGATAGATAGACAGATAGATAAATATATAGATAGATAGATAGATAGATAGATAGATATAGATAGATAGATAGATAGATAGATAGATAGATAGATAGATAGATATATAGACAGATAGACAGATAGATAGATAGATTATGTATAATACATATAATAGATAGAATAATATATAGAAAGAAAGATAGATAGATAGACAGATAGATAGATAGATAGATAGATAGATAGATAGATAGACAGATAGATAGATAGATAGATAGATAGATAGACAGGTTATGTATATGAGTAAAAGGGAATTATGGACGAACAGATGGGCAGTTGACAGACAGACGCAGATAGATGGCAGACGTACAAGCTAAACCGCAGACGAATAACCAGCAATTTAACGCAAAACGGTCACGCTATCATTAACTCTGTAATGTATATTCACAGCTCAAGACTTGTCATACAAAATTTATTGCAACCGCCGCTTCAAAAACCCACCACCACTGTCATAAGCGGAATCATATTTACGCTGAACAGTTACTCTCTCATTCCTGCGTTTCCTAACATTCTCAGCAATATAGAACCAGCTATTCATTATCAAGAGAAGGAAATTTGCCACTCCAAAGATGGTCTCAGTCCTCTTATGTCGAATCCTCGTATCCTTCGTGCAGACGTCTTTCAGTTTAAAGGATCCTGAAGGGAAGAAGGATTCTTGAAGGAGGATTGTAGCCACGGTCCTACAAATATATGAAATAAAAGTTCAGATTCTGGTTTACAGTTCTAGTTGCTGCAATTACTTTGGTATCTTTGCAGTGAAGTTCCCAAACTGACTAAAGTCTTCACTCTTTTCGTTGAAACCGCACGCATATCGAGCCAGCACTGTCGCAGCCAATTCACTTTCTTCGTTTAGCGTTTCACAAGCACATCGTCTTTTTCGTTTACCCACAACGTTGTTATTCGAGTTCATATTCTGATCACTCTGCACATTATTGATGTTATTATTGTTGTCGTTATTGTTGTTGTTGTTGTTATTGTTGTTATTATTATTGTTGATATTATTGACGATATTGGCCACCACATTAGCTGCAACCACCGAAAAAGTCATGAAACCGAAGACACTGAATGAACCCTTGGCCGGCTTGGGTTTCGAAGGGCACGCGTCCTGATCGCTTCCCGCGGTGACGTACGCGTATTTCACTTTCTTTTTCTTCTTGTATTTGCGGGAACCGTCGGACAGATTGAAGTGTTCGCCATAATACTGCTGGGAATTCTCAACGAGCCACGAGTTGATCAGAAGAAGGTAGACGAGTAGTATTGCGCGCGCCATTAGTACAGCCTGGAATATAAGGTGTTCAAATTAAAGTAATTAACTTTATAGGTCGTTTAGCTTTCCTTACGAATGAAATTTAACATTTAAAGGGCCTTGAGTATTTCATGGGAACGAGTTCAGAAAGGAATAACGCAGACGAGAACCTGCAAATATACAAAAATAGTATATTAGTTCAAACGCACATAATTCGAATTCAACTCGAATATTAACTAACGTTACAAAGTCAATTATAAAGCTAATCACTAGGAAGTGAAAAAAATGACTAAAACCGTTGAAATTAGTTAAAATTCAAGTGAAGTTTCTATCTCTGCGATACCATTGGGGGCTTACCTAATAAGTTTTGCTGCTGCTGAAGTGCCATTAGCCTTGCTAATACTACTGCAACGAAGTTCATTCAATCTTTGAAATATACTCTTCCATGATTTGGTGTTACAATTGCAATTCTTGTTCAGGGATCTCCCTCCAGTATTTGTCATACTGTTGTTGATCACGTGGATGTTGTTATTGTTATTGTTGTCGTTATTATTATTGTTGTTATTGTTGTTATTGTTGTTGTTGTTGTTGTTGTTATTATTAATGTTGATACTAGTCACTATCACCTGTAGGGTCATGGCTGTGAAAGTGAGAAATTCAAAGGTGGCAAGAGCTACTTGATTCTTGCAATGGACACTGGAATGGGATTCTGGATAACCAGCTGAAGCGTAAGCTACTTGTTTATTGTTGTAGCTTCTCATAACGAGGATTGAATGGGCCATTTACTGGGCTATAACAGCGTCCGTTTTACTTACTGGCAAACTTTTCGGCCGCCCAGTGTTAACAAGAGATGATACTCTGCCAGCCGTCTATAAAATAAAGACAATTACTTAAATTACACAACTAATCAATTCCAAACTAGATCACTATTTGAATACATTAACTAATTTAAGGTTAAAGGCTTTGATAGAAATTAAAATTACTTCCATATTTAAGTATAGATTGGTTAGTTAAACTTGAAGACTTGATTGATATGGTTTAGCTTCAAACGAGATACAAGAATCTGCTTACGTGAGGAATAAGTTGAGTCTGTTCGGTACCCGGTCTTTTTTTCGACTGACGCTGGACCGTCTCTCATTAGCGTTGCACAGCGTGGAGTTCAGTGAACTGGAAAACTGCCACCAGGGGCGCTGTTCACCTGATTCAAATTTGGTGCGCTTTTCCCGTTTCCCTTTACACAGGCACTCCTGCTGTCCATCACCGAAACTTCTTCCGCCCACTGTATTCATATTATTATTCTGAATCATGGCCAGCAGGGAATTTAGATTATTGTTGTTGTTATTATTGTTGTTGTTATTATTGTTGTTATTGTTGTTGTTATTATTGGTATTGCTAACGATGTTGACGACCAACTGCGTCACTAGCACCGCGAAACTCAGAAAGGCGAACAGGTTGAATTCCGGATTGAATCCGCCGCCTCCGACATCGCAACCTGAACTTCCGCTTGAAGGTCCATAGGCGGAAACATATGCGGTCTGCACTTGAGTGTTGTACGGATGGGGTTTGTACTTGTATTTATAGTAACGAGCACTGTCCATCTTTTTCTGAGTCTACAAATTCACTATACAATTGAGCAGAATGAACGGGCAAGATCGCACGTGGAATCTTTCAGTATTTCTCGGAAGAACACGGATAAGACAAACCTAAATTAGAAACCATAGTTGAGATTAGATGGATCTAGGATTCGTATTTGCCCTAAAGCTAATCGAAGATCATCGAATCATCGGGTATATGAAATCCATACTTGAGGTTATCGATTTATAAGCATGAGAGTCTTACCTATACATGGGATTTTTCACGTTGTTCAAGAAAGCACATTCTTTCAAACAGTTCTTTGCTACGCGAGGTTCACAGGAGCACTGGTTGTTATTGTTTCCAAAATTCCTACCAACTCCAGTGGCCATATTGGTGTTCATATTGGCGTTCTGTACTTGATTAGCGTTCAGATTGTTGTTGTTGTTGTTATTGTTGTTATTATTATTGTTGTTATTGTTATTATTGTTTATGTTGATGATTAAGTTCATTACCATCTGCACGGACAGCACGGTGAAACTCAAGAACCCAAAAATACCGAATTGTTCACCCATGTCACAGCTGGTGCGGGGTTGAAAGTAAAAAGACGATCTAGAATTGTTCACCAGGGCCATAGAATTTAAAGCTACTGCCATTTTACTTGTCTTTTCAAATAAACATTACATTTTAGAATTTGGTTCAGAGAGCCTTGAAACAGACGTCCGCTCGCTCGGCCAGTCGGAAAGACACTGGGATTCAGATCCGAAAAGGCGACTTTTTTCTCAAGACGATTTGTAACACGTTTTAACATGTATTTATTAACTAGCCGATATAAACATAATTGCGATATGTCAGATAACCGATTTATTTTGGATCATACGTGAAATCATACTCTTCATATTGGACCAGCAATTCATTCTTCATTCTTTCCGCTTTCGCCAATTCCTCAACCGTGCAAAACCGGTACAGTTTCTCGCAGTTGGCAGATTTCTTTCCGAGAATCATCGCTTTCTGCAGAGCTAATTGATGCGGGGAATCGCCACCAGATGGCAGCATCCTCGCCAAGGCCATACTGCTTACAAATGGAACGTAAGTATGATTTCAATCGGTTAACTTTAATTATAAGTTGATGTAAATATACCTCCCAACTTCGGTTACAAGAGATGAGATGGGTCCCCGTTGAACGGCTCTCCGGTTATTGTCGCAGACGAGTCTCTGCGTACAGTTCAGGCTGCCCGTTGTCATGGAAACCATCCAAAGGTCAAGCAGAGACATAGCCGAGACGGCGGCTTGCTGTTCAGCGCAGGTGACGTCGGTCGAGTTCATTGCATGGACCTTCCGGACGAGGAAAGCGAGTTGGTCGTCAAGGTGACGCTTCCTGCGGCCAACACCCGGTGGCTGAAGCATCACGCTGCTCATCACGTTGGCGTTGTTGTTGCTGTTACTTTCGTTGATCACATTGTCGTTGTTGTTATTGTCGTTGTTATTGTTGTTGTTATTATTGTTGTTGTTGTTGGCGTTGTTGGCTACCAGACTGACCAGGTTGTAGACGGCCAGAATGAAGGCTAAGAAACTGAAAGTGCTGAATCCACCGCCATTGCTAACTTCACCGCAGTCATCTTCACCACTGGGGAAGAAGATGACGGGCTTTTTAGATTCCCCTTGAGATTTTTGTTGGCCTTTCTTTGGTTTTTTGCCGTTTTGCGGGTAGCCAACGCGTTTTAAACTGGTCGCCGATGACTGCCCTTGAAGTCCTTGGGGTCGCCATTTTTGGTCCGGGTGATGCTTGACCTCAGTTCTACGTGCCGGTTGTTTCTGGTGTTGATAGTTAACCTTGTTTCTCGACTTCCATAGAAATGAAGAGGAGGCGTGGAAGAACGCTAGAAGGACCAAGAGAACGAACCAGAAGCTCGGGCGCATGGTGGATTACTGCCCGCTTGGAAAAGGAGGAAACTCTCGTGTGGCGCGGCCGTGTTCAGGAGTCTTGTAATTGCAGCACTTGGTTCACCGTATGCTGGGAATAAATTTTACTTTAGAAAGTTCACGGCGTGCTTGTTTCATCCTTCGGACAGTTTTATAACATATTCAGACAGCTGACTTGATATTGAAATAAAGTTGACATAAACTAAATGATCGTATAATCAACTAACTGAGAAGCATGCCATTCGTCTATCGATAACAGTAAAACGGCAAGCACTTCAAATGATAGATTAAATTTTTCTTCCAAAAGGTGCCACGTTTTCACTTAACTTCACGCGAAACCAAATGCGGTTGACATACCTTAAATCTGAACTACCGAAGTTAAGAGCAATTTCAGTGTGGAGTGCGGTTCACGACATTTTTATTGAGGTTGAAAGTGATAATGATAGGCTGAGTCTATTATCTTTACATTGCACGGTTATTTTTTAGTTTCTGTAGAGGAGACAGGTTTACCAGAATAGAGCCCTTTTAACCGGGCAACAGGTGGTAAGGTACATTAATGGTTAATCATAACTCGAAACATTCTATAGGCTATAGAAGGGAAGGTTTATTTCCTTCCCTTGCCCTCAGGTCAAGTAAAGTCAACCTGCTTCTATATTTACGTCTTCCTCAAGCCCCTTTTCCATATTTCAACTGTTTAAATTTCAGCTTAACTGCCTATGGGATCGAGTGCCTATCTCAATCCTATCTTAGTCATTCATATTTCTCGAGTAATAACACAGCAGATTTCCATTTTTAATAGGCTCTACACGGTTGAGCATCTTCATAAGATCAACGAACTTGCTGGAACAAGACGGTGCGCAGATAAAGTTCACGCTGAGATGCTTGAACTTCCTCTGCTGATAAACATCGGACAGCGTCTTTCTTTGACTTTTTAACTTCCCCAAAGCTCCTCTGCAGTTATATGTGCAGAACGGTACGACCGTGACGTTGGCTGTTTTGGCAATTATACCGTGCTTTAGGGTGGGTAATAACCACGATCAATAATCGGCTTGCTCAGCATGACTCTGATCGTTAAACTTTATTTTGACTTGGAAGAACCGCTGCGTCGCACACCATTAATTTCCTATTGCGGTTTTCCTGTTTAAACAATGAGGCATTTAGCTAAACGGACAGATTAATTTACCATCTCTTTTATCACAGCCTGTTTGTAATGCGTTTTGTCCTTGAAGGTTGACTGGAATCAGATATAATATACAACTCGGTAATATGTTGTTTTATTTGTTAGTTACAATACAACGTTTCCTGCTCGAGTTTTATCTCCGAGGGCGTCTCCAATTTATTTCTGGTCGTATCTTCATTTTTCATCCACGTGTATGTGGTTACACGCAGGACTGATTTTCCTGCCTGTACATTCATCATGCGGAATAATATGAGTTTGACATGTGCATTGTCTTCCAGGGTTCATGTATTACCGTAGTCTTTCGTCACATACATCTTAATCTTATCTTATTATTTCATAAACGAGCAGAATAACTTGAAATTGGTTCCAGAATAGAAAGTAATTGCGTCAATTCCAGAAGTCAGCACCATGGCGGCCACTGGACTGCTTACTAAGCATTCCAGTTCACTTACCAAGCGACAGGCTTCAGCTTTATTGGCTAATTGCTGGAATGACAGCCAAGCTTCGGTTAATTTGTAGCAGACGAGTAGCGATTCTTCGATTTCGGTAGTGTTTGGAGAGTCCTGGAGAACTCTGGAAGTAGCGTTTTGGAGTCTTTGGAACATCTGGAACATTGAAGGCTGCAATGTTCGTTTCTGTCGTGAAACGGAATCTTGAGAACCTAGGTATCGCTTGAGTCGTCGACCGACAACCACCATGTTCTGGTTGTTGAGATTGTTGTTGTTGTTGGCCAGGTTAACGTTGTTGTCGTTGTTGTTGTTATTGTTATTGTTGTTATTATTGTTGTTGTTGTTGTTGTTGATGTTGTTGGATACGTTGATGACGGCATTCATGACGGCCAGCATGAAACTGAGGAAACCGAAAGACGACAACTTGGAAGATTTCTGGCAATCAGCGCTGCTCTCTTGGGGTACGAACAGAATCGGCATATCTTCGGAGTTGCTGAAAGTATATCAAAACACTTGTAAACCCACTAGTTTAGCTATTAATTATGAACTACTACCTGCTAACTACCAACTTCTGCTAGTAACTACTAAAACTACTGACTATGAGATATAAACTTGGTACCTCTTGGTATCTCCTTTCCTCTTGTGTATCCGCTTGCTGTTAGCCGGCCTTTTACCCTTCGTCTTTCTTCGGTTGATCTTTGACCCGGCCGTAAAGAGTTTGGTGTAGCCATTTCGTATATGGTGCCAGCTTTCAAAATTTTGCCTCTTCTGACGCTCCAGAGTTGAATTATCTAAAGTTAGGTCGATGAAAGTCATAGGTAGCAAAAGCGTTGGTAGGTAAGAACCAGCGGCAGCAGTAGCGACGGCCATCTCGGTCTTAGTACCGGCCTCTTCTGCGCATTGGCGGCAGGTGGTCGCGCCCTTGAAAATCAGTGTGGCGGAAACTCATCACACGCTTTCCGCCTCCTTACAACCGTTTGAAGACGTATACCCTCAACGCATGCCTATCGGGCTCATCTTTATGTTCCTATGTGGTTTGCTGGTTTTACATGTCATCATAAAACTCTGTGAGGCTTAGACAGCACTTCCCTAGGGAAACCACAGTTAATAGCTATCGTTAAGAGCGATTTATGCTGTTCCCCATATCCTTTTATGCACCGATTGAGTTAAAATTAGAGAGGGCATCGGTCTTTGCACATAGAGAATTACTTTCCTGGTTCAGGGCCGTCGGCAGAATAAGCCTATATTTTGTGGTTAGCTATTTCACTTTCTTCGCCTCTTCGCATGTATGTACTAAACATAGTTACTTTGGTCAATGCTGGTAACTCTTGAAGGTATCAGTTATCAAGGTATCTGATATCGGTTATCATGTATACCTTTACGCGATTTTTCTACGAATGTCATGGTCCGGAGAATTCTTATTTTTTGATCTTACAGAAGGTATAACGCAACATCTGACGCAATACTGTTACAAAGATGACGCGTCCAGTTTCCTGCGTCATTGTCGATTTTGCGTACTCACGATTCACTGAAGCCTTTTGTACAATAATGACCTGAAGACGACTTTAAAGGGAGTATTCTTCTAACAATTTTTTTCATCTTCTGTTCAAGATTCACTTCGGTTCAGCGAACTTTGATCGTAACAAGATTTCACCTGTCAGGTGTTCACCCAGGTAGATAGGCTCGCTGCAGTAATCTTTTGTTCGTTTGGTTTCTTTGTTGCGTCACATCCTTAAGCATGGAAGTCACGTTCGTCACGTAATGGTTAGTGGACAAGAATTCTTGCACCGTCTACTTCTTATTACAACAGACTTGCGTCATTTGCCAACGATATTGAAAGTCATTCAATCAAAAATTTCCGTAACAGACCGAATTTTTAATTAATTTTGTTAGCATTTATTCTTCAACGGGGTCAATTAGTTTTAAGTATATACGACAGGTATAGGTTTTTGGTTAACTCTATAATTACACATTGTAAATGGCAGAATTTTTCATTACATTCATCGCTTCTTGAACAAAATCTACGTACTCCGAGTAACCAGTTCCTCGGTTATCGGAAATGTTCGAGGAATTGGTTCTTCTAATGGCTGGGTACGAGTAAAAATGAGGGATATTGTGCTTAGAACAGGCAGAATAGATAGCCGGGCAATTGTCAAGTTTGGCGCCGTGCTGTGTTGCGTACTGGATGTTGGCCGCTGAGAATTTTTTGGCGCGGTGCAACCAAACGGCCGCATTGGTCCTATGAATAAGAAACTAGGGTCAGGAAATTCTATATCTTTTTTTTATCAATCTATCTAACTATCTATCTATTTATCTCTCTATCTGTCTATATATCCACTCATCTCTGTCTATCGAACTATCTTTCTGCCCATGCTATCTATCCAATCTATCTATCTGTCAATCTATCCATCTATATATACATCTTTCAATTTATCCATCTATCTACCTATTTATCTAACTATTTCTCTATCTGTCTATCTATCTATTACGTCTAACCGTCTATCCATCAATACATCTATCTATCTATCTATCTATCTATACGTCTAACCGTCTATCCATCTATCCGTCTACCCATCTATCTATCCACATATCTACCTATCTATCTAACTACTATCGATCTATGTAACTATCTACCTAATCTCAACGTTTATCTATCTAATATAAATGTTTATTAAGATAAATTTTCGTAGTTATTTAGTATTAGTTGCAAGTGTAACCAAACTGGGTTGCGTGCCACACGTGTCCGGATGCACGTACACGTGTGGCACGCGTTTATTCCAGTGCAAACAAGATGCAAATCATGAATAACTTACGTCGTGTTGCGTGGCTTGTAATTTGAACTAGGCTTTTTCCCTTTTTATTTTTTAATGTTTTGTTGTATAAATTAGTTTACCCAGCCGCGGAAGCCACAGCCTGGCCGACTGCACCTAGACGTGCTGCTTCATATCCGCCCTCACACATGAACAGTTGTGCGCACTGGGAATCCTCCGTTGCTAGAGCGTTAAGAAAGGCCCGAAACGTGACATAGGCCGCTAGAGTAGCTTCGCGAACATCGTCTTGATTCTGGAATTAGTCGAGAAATTCTGAAACATATTACTAGATCCAACCTGTATATCCAGATCTAGATCTAGATAGATCGGGTCTCCAGTAAAATTTTTCACTTCTTTTCTTCAGTTATTTGTGTTAATTGTATATTTACTTTCGCTTTATTGTGTTAAACTCTTCTTGTACTCCCTGTATACTTTACTATAACTGATGCATTAAAATATATATATATTATATATTATAAATACCTGCAAATCTTCATTGCAGATGGACGTCTCGTTGAACTGATATATATCACGTTTCCGTCGACCTCCACCAGTGTTGTTATTAGTGCTATTCATGTCCATGACAAGATCGAGCAATGCTAGGAGAAAGGCCAAGAAACCGAAAACGGAGAATGCGTCGTTGCAACCTCCGTAGCCGTAGGACCTAGCACTAAATTCACAAAATATGTACGTTTCCTATTATATTCAACAAGAACAGTTAAGCTAAAACTTACTTGAACTCTCTTTTAGTGATATTATGCCAGGCGTGGGTAGGTCTTTGATCACGTGGAGGTCCAATGGCTGTCGTATCGATTACTGTTAAAACCAGCGACAAAACAATAAGTAAATGTGGAAGACCCATCATAACCTTTTCTGGGTGCGTTCTCTGGTGTCTGGCTACCGCCTTCGACTGACTGAAGAACAATTCGAAAGGCAGTTTCGTTCCAAAGGTACCGACCGCTGTTGAATGACGTCACACAACTGTAGTTTAGTTTTTCTACATGACAGTATTATTACTTTGCTATTTCCTTACTATCAATGTGCCAATATTGATACATTAGAAATAATGAGCTTGTAAACTGGAATTTTGTAAGCCATGAAACATTTTATTTAAATATTATTCTTCAGTACGCTGAGGCACCAATTTTGTCAGTAGCTGTATCGCTGCTAGTTATGTATTTGATAAATAATTTTTAAAGGAGAACATAATTTATTTATTAAATTATCGCGTTTATGTTGAAGTAAAGAGAGGTACAATATCTTTCAAAGGTCAATTTCTTGCATAGATCAACAAATTCACTCAACACATGTTTGAATAAGAACAGTGCCACGTTTTCTTCGGTTTCTGCGTAAGCGTTCCCGTTGAAGCTAGGGAAGTGAAGCGAGTCGACGGCCCGCTTCCAGTGAGCTCCATACGTTGAATGTCTGGACTCAAGTTTTTTAAAGTTCTTCAAGATCCTTCCATTCTCGTCGTATAGAATCTGGAAAAATCCTCTGTCATCCAGACTGCGACCATTGTTGTTGTTGTTGTTGTTGTTGTTGTTTCCACCATCGCCTGGAGTCATACCTCCGTCACCTCCTCCACCGCCGCCTCCTCCATTGTTGTTATTATTGTTATTGTTATTATTATTATTATTAGTGTTATTGTTATTGTTAGTATTGGTATTGTTGTTGGTGGTACTGGATCCACCGCCATTGACGTTGCCGTTGATGTTGATAGAGATGTTGACACTTTTCATGAAGGAGCCCATTATGTTTAGACTTAGAATTGAAAAGGCGAAGAAACTGAAAAGGCCAGTATTGCTGCTCCTGCATACGTAAGTCGGATAGCTGCTGGAAGAGTAGCTGTTGGAAGACCCGTAGCTACCCCTTTTCTGTCGGGCAAGTTGCTGGAACTTGGCCTGCTGCTCAGTGTGAAGTTGGAGCCCTTTCACCGCTAGATCTTGTAGCAGCGTGCTGTCCGGTGAAATTGATACGTTGCAGCAGCTGGATAGACGTGCAAGGATGATGCTGAAGAAGAGCCATTTAGACAATTGGCTGCCTGCATGAAACAATTAAAACTAATTAAGTATCCCAGAAAATTATTAAAGTAAGAGAACAACATACGGTTCATGGCGGTTCTTAACCGTAGGGTAGCGCGTAGAGGACTGCTGGCGTTTTGCTCTCACTTTCAAGTTCACCAGGCGTGTCTCTTAGGAGATGGGCGGGGAATTATTTTTAAAAATGCAGTTTGGTTTACGAGGCCGTTCGCTTCTGCAGGTGAACAAACTCTGCCATTAAAGGCTGGCTGATATATTTACCGCAATACTACCTTCCACTTGTCTGTTCGTATTGACAACTGCAATGACAGAGAGACTAAGGGTTAACCGATAAATAGATAGACGAATTAAAATGTACCTCAGATTACGTAGACAAGTAGATAGATATACAGGTAGACAGTTAGGCATACAGGTAGTTAGAGAGATAATTTGATGGGTAGATAGACGGATGGTAAAACAAATAGAAAGATAGCTTTATAGAAAGACGGATGGGTAGATAGACAGACAGACAGATAGACAGAAAGATAGTTAGATAGTTAGATAGATAGTTAGATAGATAGATAGACGGATGGATGGATGGATGGATGGATGGATAGGTAGATAGATAGATAGATAGATAGATAGATAGATAGATAGATAGATAGATAGATAGATAGATAGATAGATAGATAGATAGATAGATAGATAGATAGATAGACAGGTAGACAGATAGGCATCTTATAGACAAATAGGCAAACATACATATCTGGCGCTAACTTAACTTATAGGGAAACTAAATAAATACATCACAGTTTTCAAAATCGTGTATTCAGTACCCTTGAATTTGCATTACGTTTTGCCAACTTTGTTCCATCAAAGTGCAGGTGAAATAATATTGTGATCCATTTATTACACGGACAAAATTATCGTGTTTAATAATATCCAAAATTCCTCCAAGCTCGTCACGGGAAAATACCCAGGGTCCCTCTTCGATGGATTTTCTGCGTCTTCCAAGGCTCCTTTCACTGAAAATTCTTCTTACGGCATCGAAAAACCAAGAGTCAGCGGCGGTTCTTCCATTGTTGTTGTTATTATTATTGTTGTTGTTATTATTGTTGTCGTTATTGTTGTTGTTATTATTATTATTGTTGTTATTTATGTTAGTACTGGAAGAAAATGCCCCGCTGATGAGAGAGCTAATCAGATTAAGGAAAGCACTCCCGGAGGTCCCGCTGATATTAATCGATATCGAGTCCATAACGTTCATCAGCAAATCCAGCAAGTAGACGAAGAACAGCAGAAACGTGAAGATTCCCAGAATCCCGCTGCCGCCGCAAGATTCATAGCTTCCTGCGTAACTTCCCCCAGCGGAGCCGTAACTACTGCGAATCGTGCGCGTCCTCCAAGTGAAATACGAATCCTGACTGAATTTTGATGATAATGCAACAGCGCGTAACTCCAATTCAGTAGTATTCAGATGTGCTCTGGCAATTCTTAACGAGAATGTAACGAGCAAATAGTGGATAAACAGCATTTTCTGAACGAGAACGATGACGATCTCGACCGTTTTGGACGACGGCTTACGGCATACTGGTCTCCTACACAAAGTTTTTAGCTCTTGTTGGGGCGGCTCTAATAGATTTCGCAATGGGGTAACTCCAGGTGAAATCGTCAGGCCGAGTTAGCCTCAACTCGGCTGATTAAGTTCATCTCTCGTGGCCTATTAGCCCTCGGCCCACAACTACCAATTCCGTGGTTAGCCGCCGGCAAAAGCGAATTTTAGAATTTTTAGCGTGTTTTCAAATTTTCGCGCGCATTCGACCCGCCGTCACTTTGGAAGATCATAGTTACACTGCAACTACTTATAAAAATAAGATAAATATATTTTCCTAGGTAAAAAAGGGTGCTGAATCCAAATTTATGACTAAAAATTTTCTATCAGCGAAATTACCCCTTTATATTTGCAAATATTTGCGAAATTTGCAATTTGCGAAAAATGCTATCCCTCAAAAATTCGCGAAAAAAATAGGAGAGACACGCCAACATGTGTACTACTTGCTGTAAAAATTTCAGAGAAGTAATTTTTTTCGTTCTTGAATTATGACGATTTGAAATGAGGGGCTCTGATTGCTCCGTACAAATGCGCTGCAGCCCGCTTTAGGCAACGGCTTCTACAGTTCATCCAGCATTATTTTTTTGTTTTAATTAACTGTTAACATCTTATTCTATTTGTTTCATGATTTATTTTAAGTAATAATTATGTAAAGTTTATAGATGTTTGATTAAAAAATTTTTAGTATTGATCGTGTTAATCTGAGCACTGCTTTGAAAGCCCGCGTTTGTTACTAAACACTTTTCAACTTTCAACTCATAATAGAACTTAAATGTTATGTATTCAAATGTGAGTTGCCCTGATTAAGAAAATCTGTACCAGAACTCGAGTTTGCAACGGGTTTTTTCCAAAAAAACCATCGCTGCCCTATTTGAACTCGCTTGACCCGTGTAGGTCATTGAACTCTCATTGCCATTGGCTTTTTGCCTGTCAATACTCTATGTTCTTGTCCATTCTATGTCCAAACTATCAAAGATTCGCCATGTCTAAGTGCTGTGCGCGCGAAATTGCAAAATTAGGACCTTGTAAAGGCTCACTAAAAAGTGTTGCGAATGAGGATAAAGAAACTTTGCATTTATGAACCGGTATAAGTTTAACTGAAATGGATAAACTATGTGAAGAGCATAACAAACGCTGGTTGCGCTTCTTTAACAAAAATAGACGCGTATTTTGCTGCAATCCCTTTGAAACCCACAAAAACAAAAGGAAGGGAACAAACAAAATCAGTGTTGTTCTATCAAAAAAGATACGGTTAGCTCCCGAAAGTGCAAGACCCGGAGACATGCTCTGCGTTCAGTGTGCCGAAAGAGCAAGACATCACAAACCTTCAAGTTCTCCTGCTTCAACGGAACCTGCAAACTCGCCTCCCTATCTGCCCAGTGGTTCCTGGGTTACATCATCAACATCAAGTACCTCTGAAGAAGTACCACATGCTTTATCGCTCGCCAACGCAACAATGAATGAAATCCTGGTCACTGCGGCTACCTCAGACTTGAATGACATCCTGGCTCTCTTAGGAATGGAGACATTGAATAAAAGTACTTAAACACTGAAAACATTCGTCCGCATTTTTTAAAATACGTTTTGTATTCTAGCGGGGATGAACGAGAGGACCAAACTAGCGTGGGGGAGACGCACATTTCAAGAAGCCTCACTTGCCTTGAAAAGAAAAATCGAACAAAGTCTAGACCTGCAGCTGTCACTCCCAGAAACGGACGAACTAAGATTCACAGAGGTTCTGGAAAAACTAGTAGCCAAATTTCAAGACCCCTCAACCTCATTCGATCAAAAAATCCAAATCTTAACACTTTCTCCGTACTCTTTGGACCAAACTGCACAAGTTTTTGGAGCCAGTATGTACCTAGTTCGGTAAGTTTATGAACGGCTCTTAACTTGATTACCCGTTTTTTCGTAACTATTATGATGGACTATTTCTTTATGACTTTTATTACTAAGTAAAAGGACAGAAATGCAATAGAGCATAGAGCACCTTTAATTATTTTACTATAGATTTGCTTAACCAGAGATTGATTTACTCTTGATTTTCTGGTCAGATTTCGTTACTAAAAAGAAAGGTTTCTTAGCTAATAACCAATCATTATTTTAAAGCCAAGCCCGCGAAGTGATGGAGGCGCAAGGGGTCCTCGGCATTAAAGAAAGGCGAGCAAAAGGCAAAGCTCTCACTCCTGCTAACATAAAAGCCGTTGAAAAGTTCTACGAAAGCGATGAATACAGTAGGATATGTCCTGGGAAAAAGGATTTCAAAAGAGTGAGGAATCCTGAAACAGGAGAGAAAGAAGAGAAAACGCTGCGGTTACTGCTCTGCAATTTAAAAGAACTCTACATGGCCTACAAGGAGGAGCTAAACGAACAACGTGTTCCTGACATGGCAGATATTGGGTTTTCGACCTTCGCAAGTCTCCGACCTCTTTGGTGTATACCGGCCGGCCCAAAGGGAACACACTCAACGTGTGTTTGCCTTTATCACCAAAACATCAAGCTCATGATAGGGGCTGTGAAACCTAAGCAGTTTTCTTTGACAGTCTTCATGGCTAAAAGCGTTTGCAACGTAGGAAATGCAGACTGTATGATGCGACACTGCCTTGAGTGTCCTGGTCGAGACGGTATACTGCGGGATACGGAGCTCCTGGAACTGTTAGAAGGTAAGCCTTTGCTGAACATGTTAATGTATTGTTATATTATATTAATCAAATCTTGTTTTAGGCATGCAAGAAATCCGTTACAAACAATGGGTTTCGACCGATAGCACCAGTCTGGTAGACGTTGTGGAGACCACAGACAGCTTTCTTGAAAATCTTGCTGACCGAATGATTGAATTCACGAGACACAGTTTCATCTCAGTCGCACAGGGGAGTTATCTGAAAGACCTCAAGCAGGTTTTACCTCATGGCGAAGCAATCATTCAGTGCGACTTCGCCGAAAACTACTCTTTCGTTGTGCAAGATGCTGTCCAAGGGTATCACTGGAATAATTCCCAGGTATCTTTGTTGACGTTTACAAAATCGATCGCATATAGACTAAAACGTCTTTATATTTAGGCCACAGTACACCCTTTCGTAGTTTACTGGCGTAATGAGGGCTCGGAGGAAGTGATGCACGAAAATTTTTGCGTGTTGAGCGAATGTAACGAACATTCAACCGCGGCCGTGTACGCGTACCTCCGTTTTCTACTTCCTAAACTAAAGGATATTGGCGTGAAGAAGATTCATTACTTCACCGACGGTTGCGCGGCCCAATATAAGAACAAGAACAACTTTATCAACGTGTGCTATCACCGTGAAGACTTCGACATTGATGCGGAATGGATCTTTTTTGCCTCTTCACACGGTAATGATTTCTGATTAACGCGACTGAAGTGTACATACAGTACTTCATTGTGTGTTTTTGCCATTCTTCTTGTTATAGGGAAAGGACCGTGCGACGGCATAGGAGGAAGTGTCAAGCGTGCTACGGCTAGGGCAAGTCTTCAAAGACCGCTTAGCAATCAGATTTTAACTGCAAGAGATATGTACCTGTTCTGTTGCGACCACTTTAAAAATATTGAGTTTTTTTTTGTTACGCATGACGATGTTGAAAGCGCAAAGGCTCACTTGACACAACGTTTTGAAAAGTCTGTAACGATTAGGGGGACAAGGAGCCTTCATAGATTTGTACCACTCAATCTTACTGAAATGTTCGTCTCAGAGACGTCAACCGGGTCGCAAAGAAAAGTGAGTCTTGTACCTGCAAAAGGCAAAGGTAAGAAAGGCACTAAGGGGAAGAATGAACTGAATGAGCTAGAACCTCTGGCACCGTTAAGCTTAGGCGAGTACGTAACATTCGTCCGAGACGATAGGCTGTGGGTGGGGAGCGTCGCAGCAATCTCTACAGAATTTGCCCAAGTTCAGGTAAAATTCATGCGACCTGATCTCTCAAGAAAAGCTACATTAAAATGGCCAGAGATCGTTGAATATGCTTGGGTGTTGCAAGAAGATGTATTGGCTATAGTAGACTGCCCTCTCCCTGTGTCCCCCAATTCTGAAGCATGCACATTGGACAAGACGTCCTTCGAAAAAACGAAAGATGCTTTTAATATTTACAAGACGTTGTACTGGAAAAAAACCTGAAATAATGAGTTAACGAGCTTTATTACGATACAGTTTTTCATCACGATGTAATACAATTATTCATATACTGCTTAATTTAAGAAAAATCAAGGGTAAATATGAAATAAGATGAAAAGAACGTTGGCTAAATGTATAAAAATGATGCTGGATGAACTGTAGAAGCCGTTGCCTAAAGCGGGCTGCAGCGCATTTGTACGGAGCAATCAGAGCCCCTCATTTCAAATCGTCATAATTCAAGAACGAAAAAAATTACTTCTCTGAAATTTTTACAGCAAGTAGTACACATGTTGGCGTGTCTCTCCTATTTTGTTCGCGAATTTTTGAGGGATAGCATTTTTCGCAAATTGCAAATTTCGCAAATATTTGCAAATATAAAGGGGTAATTTCGCTGATAGAAAATTTTTAGTCATAAATTTGGATTCAGCACCCTTTTTTACCTAGGAAAATATATTTATCTTATTTTTATAAGTAGTTGCAGTGTAACTATGATCTTCCAAAGTGACGGCGGGTCGAATGCGCGCGAAAATTTGAAAACACGCTAAAAATTCTAAAATTCGCTTTTGCCGGCGGCTAACCACGGAATTGGTAGTTGTGGGCCGAGGGCTAATAGGCCACGAGAGATGAACTTAATCAGCCGAGGTGAGGCTAACTCGGCCTGACGATTTCACCTGGAGTTACCCAATGGTCAAAGGTTGAATTGAACGACCAGCTTGAAAACAACGTCTAGTTGTCAAAATCACTCAGCAGCTGTGAATTAACTGTTAAAAGATAAGTCCTTATGGACTGTCCATTCAGCGCTTAGTCTGCAGGTCTGCCATCTACCGACATATTACAGAATTACATGAACCAGGGAAACTGAAGTGGGCCAACGAAACTTCTACTACTTGCATTAGAATCAAACTGTAAATATTAACCTTTCGTGAGTTCCATATTCCTCTCAGAAGTTGAGTGGGAGAGTGACCATCGTTTAGTTCTTACGTCAATTAGTGGAGTCTGACAGGCGGGAGCCATCTCTGCTAACATCTGCCCAAACTCGTCAAGAAATCACAAACTTCTGAGAGCGAGGACGACGTTGTGTCTTTCAGGAGGGTAATAACTAATGCTGTAGTATAGTACTTAACGCATTTATAGCAAGCTTTTAATGAATTGATAAAACAGTTCAGTGCACTGCTTGCAGCTGAATAGTTTCCACCCAAACTTTAGACTTGAACGTTTAGCCTGTAAGTGTTCTTGTTAGTATAATGGGCTAGGGCGGATGCATATATATGAATACAGCGTGACATTAGGTGGAATACACTTCAGTTAATGCTTGACAGTTTTCAAGAGTATTACGGTAACCTACTCGCATGGTCACTACCGTTTCTACTGTTTAAGGAAATGGGATAGGAAATCGATCGGCAGCGGAAAGATGATGGTCGAGTTCTTTTCAGCCGAGATAGTGTTCAGAGTCTAGATAAACATACACTGATCAGTTGTACTGAATTCACGGGTGGTTTAACTATCACGTACCTGTAGGTAACGTAGTTGTAACGCAGCCGGCGATCCAGCAATAACTTCCGAAGCTTCTTTCAGAGCCCGAGAAGCCTTGTGCTCTCCTTCGGCCGCAATAACTTTGGCGCGGGCCTCACGTGAAGCTTCCGCTTCCGCTGCCATCGCACGTTGCAGCTGAACAGGTAGTCGGACGTCCTTACTACATGGTTATTATAGAAACCAACAGTCCTCTAAATCGCGTTACATGGAAAGCGATAATGATTTGACTCACATTTCAACGCGCTCTACTTTAATCCCCCAGGCTTCCGTTGCATCGTCCAGGGCCGTCTTGACAGAGAGTATCAGATAAATTGCTTTAACCAGGGAAACTTGAATAGATCTACCTGCATGGAGCCAGAGATATTTTCGCGCTCCCCAAGGATTTCATGCAAGTTTTTGGTGCCCAAAATGTTACGTAGCGTAGTCTGGGCCAAAAGCCGGGTCGAATGGTGGGCGTTTTCCACATTAGCCACCGACACGGTAGCATTGGATACGCGAAAGTAGACAACGGCATCGACTGAAACTGTAACGCTGTCTTTCGTTAGTATCTGGAGGGTGGAAAAACAAACAAACAGTGCTTTGGTAACTCATTACCGGTCACGTTTTCCTCGAACATCTTACCTCCTGAGGCGGTATATCAAAAACCCCAGTACGTAAATCCACTTTTGTGTACGTCTCGATACACGGCAGGATAAAGAAGATCCCTTTTTACCAGTTCAAAGAAAACAAACCGAATTGAAAACAAAGCGACTTTTACGACGTCTTTTACTGTCTATAGCTCACCAGGCCCTTTAGCTCCGCCAGATAGAAGGCGTCCAAGACGAAAGATTACAGCCCGTTCGTATTCTTGTACCACCTGAATTCGTTGTTAGGGTAACGAGCAACACAAAGCAAACGTAAACATTTGGTCGAAAGCTGTTATGACTAATAGAATAGCTGGTTGAACTATGAATTGGAAACTTTCAAAATCACCTTGAAACACACGCAGAAGGAGAACGGCATTGTAACCAGAACCAGGAGCCATGACAGTGCGGTCAGAATTATTCCACAAATGCCTGCTCCCAACTCGGAATCGTCAGCTATTAAGAGAACAACTTGATGTAGTTCAAAAGTAGCACCTCGTAAATCTTGCTTTTTAAAAGCTGCTCTTTGATTTCCACCTATCAACACTCACTTCAGAACAAGAACCCCATTTTTCACATAATTGTTCTCACGTAGTCTTATGCAACTTGATATCGATCCGATCGATGGCATACTCGATTATGTACGAGTCGCAAGCTCCCCCCCCCGCTTTTTTGTAAATCATCCTGCTATATATAATGTCTCTTTGCGTGCAGGCCATTCCAAGTTTCCATCGTCGAAGGTCACCGCGACGAGAGTCCCCTTTCACATTGCGTGCTCGTCGACAGTCAATTGTTTTCCATTTCGAGATAACTTTTTCCTTTATGTATGTCATCAGTTATTTGGCAGCAACTTGGAATGTTGTGTCTCCTGCATTGTGACCGTACGAGGAAACACTGCGTTTCCGATACGAGGACACATTTCCGATTGATCAAAGAAGATATATACTTACAGCCAAAGACAAACTCAAACTGCTGCTTTTTGGCGTATCCGTCCTTAATGGGCTTCCTGTCAGAATCTCTGTCCATCATGGAGTTTGCCCCACACGCGTGCCTATACGCAATAGGACGTTATTTACGCTAGAGAGGAATGGTTTTCGACCAATAATCAAAACCCGGCTATGTTTATTGTGTTCGAGACCCAATGGCCGGCGACTGAGCAGAAACAACCGATATACTATTTCCTTTTGAAGGGTATACATTGTGTGTTTCCAGGCCTGAGATATGGATGCTCACTGAGTGTGCGTTAAGGGAAATGAAGGAAACTATTGTTCCCTCCAACGTTTTCTGGCAACAAGACAAACTAGACCTTGTCTCTGGTGAGGGAAACCGGCCAAATCCGCAACATTAAGCAATTTGCCTTACACCCTAACCATAAGGTTGGAAGGGCAGAAAAAAATTGCCATTAAATCACCCCAAACAAAAACACCACCCACAGTAATATGCTTTCTACGTCACATTGACTGTTTAAGGTGTGCTGAATACTTTATCAGAAACACATTTTAAAAGGATAACCTAAAGTAGATCTCTCATAATAGCGCAACAGTATAATGCTGTGTCTGTATAGGAAGTGGATGTAGAGCAGACTTACGGTTAGGTGCTTCCTTTCAGTCAAGATTCGATCCTTTCACTGTGAATGGGATGCCGATATCAGCAAGGATTAAAGGCGCGACCAAGCATGGACGCATGCGTTATCCAAGACTGTACATCACAAACGTCAATTTTGTATTCCTGCTATTACTTTCTTTGCTCTTTTCTTCCCTGGAGATCTCATTTAAACTATATAGCTTTTCTGATGGGATATGCAAAGTTTAATTGGTACAATATCTGCACCCCAAGATAAACCTTTACCATACCTTTGGTTACTATATTACGGAAACAGTCTGTATGAATTAGCTTGTAATTGAGCTATTAGTAGTTGATGATAGATTGAAGTGTGACTGGATTTACAGATATAAGCCGTTGATAAACTGGAGCAAGTCAAATGTTGACCACGAAAGGTAAAAGTGATCTGCAAAACGTGATGGTAATGTGTAAAAGATGGAAAAATTTCTAGCTGACTTTGACCGATTGAATTAATATCGTCTCGCCTGGAAAAGTACTTTGTTAAGGTGAGACTATTTGTTTCCAACCGTGTGAGAAAAGCCAAGCCCTGCCGAGTCGAATCCCCTAGCCGTTTGAATATCACACGAGCCGCCGAAAGTTTTCGTCGAACTGCGTTAAGGTTAGCGCGAGCTGGAAGCGTATTCGGAAAGTAAACAAGAGTAGGATTTAAATTATCGATCTCGCCCACATCGTGCGACAACGGGCTTATCAGATTTAGAAGAAAAGTAGTCATGTCCATAATGTTTTGTGCCGAATTTGATTTCTTTCGTGCGATGTTTTATTTAATTACAAAGTTGGACGACACAGACACTCGCATGCAAGGCCAACTCACTACTTCACAGACGGCTGTGCTGTGTATGCAAAGGCGACCAAACTTTCGACAAGATTAAAAGGACTGTGAGTGGCGGGCTTGGTTAATTCAACACTATGACCGTCATGTTGCTTTAACAGATAGCTCTATCATCACTAATCAAATAATCTAATGCAATGACTTCAACGTAAATAAAACTACCTTCATACGTACACAACTGGACTACAATCCTTTCTATAGCATTCGACGAATGAAGCATTTAGCGCCCTCAATCGGAAAACCATATGAATCGTACAATCGATTGTACTACCCTATTCTGTCTATGCTCGAATACGTGTATATATGCTCTATATACACGTAAAGTATAGTGATAGTTAATCTTGATGGTCCCGATAAATGTGGCTTACAAAGAATATTATATATAGAGGGAGTTTCATTCTTTTATTAAGTGTTTTGAAATCCCGGGTTTGGATTTTTCCCAAATGCGCCCTTATCTTATCGGTGGATTAAGCTGAATGATTGTCGCCATAGCGCTTTATCTGGAGTCAGCAAAAGACCATCCGTTTGTGGGCTTAATAACAGCACTACCTGAATGTGAAAAGGACGTTCCTTTTTCCTTTGTTCCTACTTGAGTTGTTATTCACGACATTTGCATCTTCTGGGAGCGCTGGAGACAACGCCGCAATGTGGGGTGGCAACTTCTGCGCTATTATAGTGGCGGTTTACTCGCTGGTAACGCTTCAACCTTAATATTTAGCTACTTGGGAGTATGACTCGTTTTTATCTTAATTCAGTTGCAATCCGGAGGATGCATTATCCTAGGCACGCTGGCTATTCTTCTCTCGGAATGCATCTTGGCTCCAGTTGTTCCATTCAATACAACTGGCACAACTACTGCAACTGTTGTTACTACTCTTACAACTACTTCGGCGGTTCCAGTTGTTACAACCACCCTAGCCCTGAACACATCAGCTGCTACTATAGCGCTTCGGTCTATTTCAAATCAAAGTCCCCTAACCAGCAATGTGGGTGGATACTTCTTGCTTAATTTCTTCAGGCAGTTTTTCTACAGTAAGTAGACAGTTTCAACAGCCTGATAACACTTTCTTGCATGTCTTACCGTATCTTATCGTAAAGGGAATAAAAAAACACGAGTCAAACTATGTCAATAGTACGATATCTTATGTCACGATAATGTCGAAGTAAAGTATGTGTTTTTTCTTCCAGCCCAGGCCAAGTGCAATGCGACCAGCTATAGTGTTTTCCCAGAATACAATATGAGCATGATTGTGAATCCTCATCAGACAGAGGGTTGGATGAGTGGCTACCTTGCCAGCAACTCGTTTTTTTTCATCGGCTCCTTATGCCTTTTGGGAGGTAAGATGTGGTTGTCCATTGTTTCGAAGCCGTGGGTGCTAATACTCACTATTCCGAACAGGTCTCACCGTAAAGAAGAAGTGGCTAGTCAACATGTATCTTCTAACACTCAGCTTGGTCATACTCTACGATATTGCCTTAATGGCAGTTTTTGGAATTGATATTTCCTACGCCACGGTACGAAGTCAAATCTTATACTTATAATCATATAGGTGCAGATAAGTTATCTATCGTGTTTTTGGCTTGTAGGATTTAAAAAACAACTCAACATTCTTCGTAAGTAAATCCGTCCGAATTTCTTTTTAAAATTTCACAAAACCACTTTTTCTGTTTATAAGATTCCACCTGGAACACCAAATATACCAGGCGTCCCGAATCCTAATGAAAGTACAAAAACCATAACTCTAATCAACTCAATCGTGATGCTGGTCTACTTTTCACGCTTCGTCATTTTCTTCATCCTGAATGTTGTCTGCTATTTGTACAGTATATCCACTGCCAAAAGGATGTCCAAACCAAAAACAGTAAGTTAAACATAATGAACTATTACGACCTTGATGATTATCTAACGGTTCTGTTGACACTAAATAGCGCGTAGGTCCCAGCATACCTTCAAGTAGTCTCTACTACCCAGAGCAGCCTGGTCTACGGCAACAGCAGCAGCATTATCATCCCGATCCCTATCCTCCCAGCATGCCGGATCCCCCCCATGTTTCCCAGCGCAGTGGTTACCGTGGCCAAGTTGCTGCCGAAGTTCCACCTCCGCCTTATAACGGTCTACCAAGATCCTATGACAACTATGCACATAATTCTGACTCAGAGTTCCGAAACAGGTACCCTGATAAGTTCAAAGCCTCTGCTTGTCCAGATGTTACTTTCGAATCGTGTTTGACTAGACTGGCTGAGCTAGAAGTACCTCGAATTCCAGAATTGCCAAGAGAGCCTCGTAACATGGAACTGGAGCTGAGGAGGAAACAAAGTCCCTTAAACCATCCAGTACCGTATCAGGATCCAGAGGTTGACTATGTAGACAATGGAAGAAGGCAACGCCCAGTTTCCCAAACGGAACCGAAGCAAAGGGGTAGCTTACATATAATTCACTATTCGAACAAACGAGTATTGCTTGTTATGTCAACAGGCCTAACAGAACGAGCCAACTCTCCATTAAGTACTTCGATGGACAGCATCAAAGAGGGAAGTGTACGACCAGGTCCACGCAGGACTTCCAATTCCTCTGTATCCAGCGAAACTATTGCCCCTGAACTGAAAGGACAACTACCGTGGTCCTACGTGCGCCCGGGACAATTACCGGCAGCAGGGTCGAACAAGCTGCGTGAGTTCTACATGAACAAGTATGATACACTCGAATATCTCAAGAGATCATAATAACTAACCGAGTTCTTAATACATCCAGGCAAAAGAGTGGACAGTTGTCATCGTTAGCCGCGCCCCAAGAGTCCGACGAAGAAAGTTACGCGACTAGCAGCAAAGTGTCCTCCCGTAAGTACCATTTGAAACGATCTCCTGTAAGAAAGCCTTACTTAGAGACATCATTTTCGTCTGAGGCACTTCCTATGTACTCAAAGGCTGACAAAGCCGCAAGAGATGCTCCTTTACCCCAATTGCCCTTGAAGGCTAAAAGTCTTTCAGCTAGTGTTGATAAACTCTTTACCGATGAATTTCACAGCAATTCAAGACCTGAGAAGCTGCCGAGTGACAATGCGACCAATTTGGTAGAGACTAGAAATACTCAATCTATGATATTTGACCCTGAAACGCAGATTGTTCAGTTGGTCTATCCAAGTGATGAGCCTAAGGCTAGGGTTAATTTCTGTCGAAGGGAAGGGTTGGTGATTTTTCATGTACCCTCTTGCGATGGCCTTAAATGTTTTTCCGATAATCCAGGTGAAACTGTAGTCTAAAAGGCGTCCTATGTATTTGGGGTAATTTTTCGCCAAGCTCAATGTAACGCATTTATACCGAGCGTTAATATATAACCTTTGAAACTGACTCGGAAAACTTGTTTAATTGTTTTTTATAGATCGGCGCTACTGAGGAAAACAACCCGTCGTCTTGCTCCTCGTATTGCAAAACCAGAATTTAGCATTGTAGTTGCATTGCCTTCTGTATAACGGACATTATTTTGAAACAAAGAAACATTCCCGAGTTGAACGTACAACCCCGCATTAACTTTTAACCGATAACTTACCCATGTACGTCAAATAACGCATGCCGTTCTGTGCTTACATGTCTCCAATCCCTAAGCAGCAAATGTAAAATAAAACGGTTACGAATTCATTCCTGGAAAACAGTTACACTCTACTGGAGCTTAACTGCATATCAAGATAGGTGTGCACTTCAAAATGTATCCGCGCCTAAATGAATACTAAGAACTGGCTTTCGGTACGTTCCAGCATGGTGCACCTGAAAGGATACGTTCAGACGCCAGGCCCGAAGATCTAAATAATATATCAAGTTGGCATACGTATTCACGTCGAGGCTAAAATGAAATGCATACGGGGAGGAGTTGCCAACATATAAGGATCCGTAGTAAATTCCGAGCACCACAGTACTTCGCTGATGCCAGCAGAGATGAAGCTAATACTTTGCTTGGTTCTGCTTGTGATTGCTAGCAGTAGCAACGGTACGAAAACTGTCAGAATAACCACGGCGCAGGTACAAACAATATTTTACAATTAGTTAAACTTAATCATGTAATTATACTGTTCAACTATATGAAGTTGCCGCTTGTTTCCCAAATGGTTGGAAAAGATTCAAATGATTTGGGTTCGTACAGAGGACTTGGATTCGACTATCTGTCATGGATAAGTCGTCAGTATAAATTGAAGTATTAAGTACAGAAGCATGTGTAGCACTTGACTAATAATGGCAAATGTAAAGCCCGGTGATTACTCGCATGAATTCTGAATATACCGCATCAACTGCTGTTGGAACGCTTGTAAACGGATCTTGGAACGGGCTGATGGGAGATCTCACTCAAAATGTCAGTATCCGTTATTGCTTTGGTAACAAGTTTTTCAGACTGACTTTTAGCTTGTAGGTTGCAGATTGGGCAATAGGAACTTTCGGCCCAAGAGCGACGTACATCCCTTACGCAGAATTGACCTATCCGTTTGCTGACAGTGCTTTTTACATGTACATACCTTTTCCTGAACTTGAGAAAAACATGTGGGGATCATTCAGGCCATTTACCCTATGGGTATAACTAACTGAACTGCAAATTTCCCTATAATACGAGTGTAACTCTTCTTTAAAGACATGGGTGGTGCTGGTTCTCACAATCTTCAGCCTTGCGATAATCACGAGCTATACAGAAAGAGTCGCTACCAAAATTACAACAGACAATAGAAAACCCTTACTGTTGGGTGACATCCTGGTGTATTTGTTTGCAGTAATAACTGCTCAAGGTAGGTTTCTAGCATCCAAGACTGGTCTCGTCATACTTAACCAAAATGTTCCAATACATATCTAGGTTCCTACTGGCGCTCAAAGAATAGATCCAGTTTCGTTCTTGTAGGTTCGTGGTGCTTGACTTCAGTTGTACTGGTGAATGCTTACAACGGGCTACTCATCTCCTTCCTAACCACCAACGCACCCAAACCTATAGTGACATCAGTCGATGATCTTATAGCCAAACCTGATATCAAATTTTACTCTTTCACCAACTCGTACCATGGATTCGTCCTCATGGTTCGTCTGTAAGAAACTCTTAACTTCACAGAGATCTTATCAGGGTTTGGGTTTTTAGACTTCAACTAGTGGCCGAGAGAAGATCCTCGGCGATTTTCTTCGACAGAACCCAAGTCGAATTTTGCCAAACCTCGAGGATTGCTTGAAGATGCTAGAGAAGGGCCCTCACGTCTGTTTCATGGTAATCATACTTTACTCATTTACGTGGAAGTCCTAGTAATTTTTATTGCGAGTTCAAACAGCTGGAAAACTTGGGAGATAGTTTATTGCAACAAGAGTACCAAAGGAAAATGAAATGCCCATACACCAAGGTTGGCGAAGCAGCTTTATTTTACAGCGCATCATTCACCGTGCAGAAAAATAGCTCCTTTTTTGCTGATATTAACAGCGGGTAAGGTAAATGTTAAGACTGCTTACTGAACTCGGTTCAGTTGTTTTCCTATTTAGGGTAATATGGGCTAGAGCCATGGGTTTGGACCAGTATTGGCTGAAAAACTACACAGCCTCTAGCTTGCGGTGCTCCCTAAAAGTAGCCGATAAACCAGAGCTGGCCAAGATCCCATTGGTCAACTTAAGCGGTGCATTTATTCTTCTCCTCACGGGCACAATAATTGCCTCGATGGTTTTTGCCGCGGAAAAGTTGCATTTCAAACTAATGATTAAGTGAAGGCATCTTTGATTACCTGAAAATATTGGATAGTCAAGTAATTAGAATCACGTATCACACATATATTTGCTTGCCACTTCATGTTTCCATCCATAAGTTGACAATATAAACAACGTAGTACAGTAAGAAGAAGAAAATTCTAGCATAATGCAAGCGTACTACATCCCACATGATACAACAGGCATGCTTCATCATTATGCTGTTACATTTTGGTATAACGAACCGATGGCTCTAAGCTGGATACCACAGTACACTTATTGCTATCGAACCGCTCATTACCACTGACATCAGCCGTCATTTTCAAGTATTGGTTGCCACCGTCAATATCGACCCTCAGGCGATCATAATGCGAAGCAATCCTGCCGGTTTCCACAGGATCGTTGACATAGTTACTATGGTTTAGTCTGGTCAAATGGGTTGGGCCGCTCATCATACTCATGTAATCCGGTCCCTCTGCCAGTCTGACCTGGTTCATCTCAACATAGGGCGCGTTCAGTTCGATATAATGGCCTCGTATGGATTCTTCAATGTGATTGCCCATCTTCTCTTCCAAAGCAGAGAAGCTTGGTCGCTTGGTGGGTTCGAAACTCCAGCACTTCAACATTATATCGTAGACTGACTGAGGTGAGTAAATCGGTTTTTCCAGACGGTAGCCATGCGCTATCTTGCGGACCAGACTTTCATCCGCTTCAAGGCCTTCACCAGAAAAAGAAGCTTTGCGCTACTGTAGTTGTTCATCATGACTTGACCTCTACCTGGATATGGCGTAGTCCCCAACGTACAGAGCTCCCATAGAACGATTCCGTAAGACCAGACATCAGATTGCGAAGTGAATTTCCTTTTGAGTATAGCTTCCGGAGCCATCCATTTCAAGGGTAACGGATCCTGAATTCAAGTACACTGCTGTTATCTAAACCCTGATGTAGCTAATACTCTTACATTAGCCTTCTTCTTGTAGTATCCTGAAGCAAATACATCGCGTGCCAGTCCAAAATCTCCTACTTTGACAATCCTCTCTTCTGTCAAGAATATGTTTCTTGCAGCTAAATCGCCATGAATAACCTTGGCATTTGAGTTATAATTATTTATTCAATCAAATCTAGAGATTTAAATTCTTATTTACCTTTCTTTCAGCCAAGTACACCATGCCTCGGGCAATTTGGTACGCCCAGCAGAGTAGATCGCTAGTAGAAAATGCCTCTATCTTTCTGTTCAGAGAACTGGTAGTTGACTTCGTTACAGCTTCGTCGATGAACGATTCAGAGTAAGTGAAAAGGTAACTCCGTAGGTTCCCATAACGACAATACTCCAGGATGATGAACAGTTCTCCTGTAATCAGTACCTCAACTCAAATGTATCAAATCGCATATTTGTGATAGAAATTTTACCTTTTTTGAGATCACGCGTGCAGGCTCCCAGTAGATTGAGTACATTCAAGTGCGATCCCAAATGAATCATAATTTTCAGCTCAGCAATAAGAGATTTCAGAGCGGCTTCGCTACGGGTTTTGACCGTTTTCACTGCTACGATGCTAACCGGTTCCGAGTCAGATATCCCGACTGCTTCTGCCTGATAGACACGGCCAAAGGCTCCGGCACCCAATAACTTTCCTGCAGGAATGCTTTTCTACAAAACCTGGTTTGACTTGACAGAATTGGATAGACGAATGTATACCTAGGGTTAACCTATTTCTCGGAAACTCCCATCTGGGATCGTAAGGTAGAAGATCAGCCTGTTGATCAATGCTTAACTCTGGATTAAGAGCGCTAGGATCTCCAGCGTCGAACTTCACAAATTCCTCTGGCATCAAAGGGGCCTCGTTCTTAAAGATTACAAGACCCAATGTATTAGTTGTTTTTACAATCCGACATCTTTATATTACCTTCCGTCGGCAGGCCAAGAATGTAACAATTGCTGCTGCAGCTACCAACACCAAGAAAACTGATAGCCCGGCATATAGGGCCAGGCTTGTCGTTTCGTCTTCAATAAATTCAGGAATAACGACTTGAAATGTTTCTGATGCTTCACCAAAGCTGTTTGAATAAACGCAGGTGTAGTTTCTTGATTCACTGATTGTCACTCGGTGTAAACTTAACGTTGTCGTATTTCCCACGATACTGAACGAATCGTTAGGGAGGATATCTTCGTCCTTGATTGAATTGGTAGGTGAATTAGTAAGGTCCAAAACTATGATTTTGTAAACTTACAGTTTTCCATGAAATGCTGGGATGAGGATTTCCAGTACCCACACACTTCAGCTTAATCAACTGAGTGAAATTTCCATCGACTTCAATCAACTTATCCTCCGGTGTATACTGATATATCTTTGGGACCTCCGGAACTATTGCAAAATAAGGAAGAAACTAAACAAAATGCAAACTTAATGAAACCATAAGATAATAACCCTTCCACTCAATCTTAATAGTTCTGGTAGTAGCGGATGTTTCGTCGAGTGGGACCCCGTTGCAGGTGTACTTATTGTCCCGGTACATGAAGGAATGGTCGAATCTGATACTAAGCCGCTCGGCATACGCGTACGGGGATGTTGTAGCGAAAGGCATGCCTTTTAGTGTAATGGTAAGATTAATTGACTATTCTTGGGTAAGTAAGCACTATTATATGGATACCAGAAGGCCTAATCTGGAGTTCGTTATACTTCCATGTAATTGGCTGGCGAAAGTAGAACAAATTGATGGTGCAAGTAATGTTTACAGTATCGACAGTATAAGGCGATTGCGGAGTTGCTTCCAACGTTATACCGTCCTCCAGATCTTCAATAATAAAGGTAAGCGTTTACTGAAATTATTATGTGGCTAACAAGGTTACCTGATATTCCTAGCACAGTATTACCCCGATTGCCAGGCATACTGCAGTTATAAGTGTTACAAGCGGTGCACAAGTACGTTCGGGAAACATTTGCAAACCCATTGATGTAAACGGAATGAACTTGAATCTCCCTATCCTGGTTTCTAATCCTCGAGTGTGTAACGTGTTCTCCATTCCTTGCAGCTTCAGCAAACATCTGCTCAAAAACACGTTTTCTTACATAAATTCAATCTCGTGATGTACGATTCATAATCAACATTATGAGAACAATTAAAACATTTCAGGTATGTCTATAGATATATCAATGATGTCGCTTACTTGAGATTCCAATTCCATATCATTGCCGAGTAACACGCGATACAGTTTTTCCCAGGAACTGTTGCAAAAACCGGAAGGAGGACAGTCTCGCACAAGAACGGAGATATTTAAAAAACCCGTGAAGGATGCCACATAAAATGGCAGTTCGAAAGCTTCCCCAGGCTTCTGAACAATAGGTCTAGATCCTTGGATTTCGGCATGTGCTGATGTCACTGAGGGTACCAAACCTGGAGAAAATGTTGTTCATACCATAATTAGTCATCAACAGAGAAACTGACGGCAGCAGACCTTTTGGAGCGATTCTTATCTGAACTCCTTCTACCACATTTCCTAGAACACCCCCAATAGACTGTTGCGCTTCAGTTGATCCAGTACTTAGGTTTCTAACTGCATGACATTCCAGCCATTGTTCGTAGTACTTGACTGTAATACCATCGTTTCCTGAGAAGCCTTTACGTGGGTCGTAAGTCCATCCAGTTGCAAGGTGTAACGTGGTCTGTCAATAGATAAATGGTAATACCGTGTAATAACCTACGAATAGTCGTTGCTTACCGACTTTCTTTCTACCAGTTCAACTGATACGCTCGGGTGGGTCGGTAGGCAAGGGATGATAGGAGTTCGTGGCTCCTCATGCTCAACAACAATGGTTTCGTTGTTTGATAGAAGGAGGTGATGATCGTCTTTACATTGATTCCAGGTTAAATTAAGCAAGTTTGCAGTGGTTTTATCAGTACCTTACCTTCTATAAAAACGTAGAACTCGGCTATAACTGAGTAACCGTTGGCTTCCTGCGTACAGACGTACAATCCAGTGTCTAGATAGGTAGTGTTAGTTACGGTGATGGTTGACTTTGTAGATGCTCCTCTATACCGATACACAGGCGATGTCTCAACAGATGTGCGGTTAATTAGGTCGTAATGCTCGCCCTAGTAAACGGTGATGTAACTGTTGATTAAGTGCTACGAATTTTAAGGAAGATTATACCTTTATTTCAGGACTAAGAGGAAGGCGCCATCGTATCCTGTCATATGAATGGCAGGTAAGCTGAAATGTACTTCCACTTGGATAAATGAATTCCGTTAGACTTGATCCAGTTGGATCTGTTCCAGCTGTGCTGACTGAATTTGCAGTTAGTTATTGTAATACTTAGCTATGTTATGTCTAATGAATACTTAGCGCAGCAACGATGACTATGGAATAGTAGAAAGCACCGATCAGCATTGCTAAGCTTGAGAGAACTGATACACAGCTAAGTTGGTAGACAGTACAAACTTGTATTGTATGTTGTGAAACGTTACCAATGGCTTTTCTCTCCGCGGAAGAGGAAATGTCGTCAGTGTTATCTTCAGGACTGGAAGTGGCTAAAACCATTACCAAAACCTCACGGACTAGGGAGAAGACATTAGCAAGTCAAATCTCACAGTAACTGATTAAACAGGTCTTTTGGTTTATACTTAGAAAAATGGTTACCTTAACATTCAACACTTCGAACATGATACTATACCAGAGGCTTTCATCATGAATATCGGACTTGGTGCATCTTTCTACAGTTCCTGCATGTAGTTCTCAATTGTCCTACTAGATGGTTTCAGTCGAAGAGAATGCTCTCACAGCAATGTGAAATTCTTTTGATTTTTTTAAATTGTTTAAAACCAGATCAGGACTGGGATATACGTTTATTTGGGACAAACAGCCGCTCACTAATAGCTTAAATGGAATTGGCCGTGCTTAAATTAAACGTGCAACGTGGTACTGTTTGGAGTAGGCCTACCGGCAGTTAAAACAAGTTAGCGATATTCCATTCCTACATCTGCGATTTCATTTTCATCTTGTAAACCTTCAGCAGAATAACACAGCTACTGACTTGTAAAGTAATCCAGTTGAATTACCGTACAATTTGTTGGTACATACAGAAAAAAGAGTTAGAAACAGGTTAGAACAGATATGCAGCAGTGTGTTAACATTAAGAAGGTTAATGGTTTAAGAAAGAAGAGACGAACAAAATTATTGAACGTCAACTAGTAACTGGACAAGCAAATATCAGGTTGTGCCTATTTGTAGCGGCTTATACAGATAAATATATAAATATATAGGTAGATGGATAGACAGACAGATAGGTTAGGTGGATAGATAGATAGATAGATAGATAGATGGATATATAGATAGGGAGATATGGCAGATATAGATATTTAGATAGGTAAATAGATAAATAGACAGACAGATAGTTAGATAGATAGATAGATAGATAGATAGATAGATAGATAGATAGATAGATAAATATATAGGTAGCTAAGTAGATAGACAGATAGGCCAGGTGGGTAGATAGATAGAAAGAAAGATAGATAGACAGATAGATAGATAGATAGATAGATAGATAGATAGATAGATAGATAGATAGATAGATAGAAAGATAGATAGACAGATAGATAGATAGATAGATAGATAGATAGATAGATAGATAGATAGATAGATAGTTAGATATGGATAAATATTTATTTATATGTATATGTATATGTATTCACATCGAAATAAACAATCGTGATGTTATCATGTAATTCTAGTTTTTGCTGAATTGTATTATTATTAGTATCATAGGTAAGTTTTATTATTTTACTGAATAACCTTAAAATTTCTTGCTGATTATTTCAGCGACGAACACTACCAATGCTACAACCGCACCCATCCCAAGTATCAGAAAAGCGCTTTGCAAGTCCTTGAATCTTAACGGTCGGTTTTTAGCTGCCGCTGTCTTGTCCATGCATTTCCCAGTCAGTTTGTTTTCTTCGTCAAACCATTTCTTGGTCAGTCCCATACTCGCAGCTACTAAGATCCTGCGAGATTTAACCTTGTCAGAATTTGTGTTTGTCCTCATATGTTAGGTGCATTTACCGACGGTTGATTGTCCGATGGTGGGGACTCTCTCTGTTGAAGAGAAGAGAAACGTGGATGGGGAAAAACGTCTCTCTTGAACGAGTCAAATGGCACTGGCCGGTTTCTTTCCATATCCTTTCTGCGTACAGTTCAATAGCAGTTTTTGCCTAGATCAAATTCACCAATATAAAGACATTTGTTTGACTCTTCATAAAGTTGTTATAACGAGCACAGAGTCGAACAATAACCCATTGTATTACCGTAACGCATAATCCTTTATTCTTGTAAGACAGTTCCAGGCACAGTTGGCCATCCTGGATCCTGGAAGCAGGATTCTTTCTTAGGTAATCTCCAAGAATCTTGTAATCGCCTTCCTTGGCGGTCTGTTTAGGGTAAGTAAAACAAGGCGTCTCAGTGTTAATAGGATAAAATCAGCTGTACCATGAAAACGTTATCCCATGCCGAGTCTTTGAAAGTATAAATGAGAAGCTCAGGGCTTTTCACGGCCAGTTCATGGATTGAATCAACGACGGGTACCAGACGGATCGCAGAAAGGTAGGATACAAGTAAACCGCTATAGGCGCTAACCATGATAAACATCGACAGGCACCAAATGGTGGCTAGTGGTATTACTGATCGTCCTCGATGTGAGAGGTATCCACCTTTTATCACTAAACGTTATTGAAGCAAAGCATATAACAAGGTTGATTTAACCTTGAGCTGTAGCGACACCAATGAGGTACATCAGTTGTGAACCCAAGTGTACCCGATTTTGGTTCTTCCTTCCTGCTAGTACCTTGTAGAGCATCATCGTAGAGGCCAGACAGCCTGAAGAGAACAGGAACCCCAGCCAAACCTGTAGCAAAGTAACATTTGGTTCCTGGAAGCGAACATCGTAAACTGGTTACACTTAGCTGGAATGGTAGGAACACTGTCCAAAGTTTGTTCTTCTCCGTTGGATATGGAATGAGGATTGTCCCTTCGTAGACAGTCCATGGAAAGGACATCTCCAGGAAAGGTCCCAGAATAACAGCACCAAACGCTCCAAGGGCGATATCACTTTCCTGCAACCCAAAAGGCATTCAACTAAGTACTGCTAATTACAAGAGAGTAGATGTAACTTACTTTTCTTTGAATGTAACCAACGATTCCGTTGTAACTACCGTTTGTTAACTGACGTCCTTTATCGAAAGATGGTAGCGTCGCTATCTCGTACCTATGGATACAAGTATCCAGATGAAGGATAGGTTGCAAAATGTACTAAGTTGATTACGTGAAGCTAAGACTTTCAGAGAGCCATTGCAGCAGATGATAAGTGGGACCACCGTACCCCGTCATGGTTCCATTCGAGTCTCTTCGGATGTAGTAAACGGAGAGGAGCTGGACACGGCATCAAGTAAGAACATAAATTCATTACCATTTATCAATTTAGAAAAGGATTCAGATTAGGAAAGATTTAATTAAATTGAAGTCACACGAGAATTAAGTCAAATAGAGGTTAAATTGGTTAGCACTGCAGTTACCTCAGCCGCTATGGCTTTCAGATGAGCCCCGTTAAGAGGGTTGGCCACACTCATTTGCACAGCTGTGGTCAACAGAACGACTGCAGCCATGCCGGTGACTGCCTGGTGGTCCTTTGAAAAGTGTCCAGATACTTGGAGGAGGTTGTGAAGTAGATCCTTTTATAGGGCAAGCAGTAGTTGACTACCATGTTTCGTCAACAACCTTCTTGCTTATCAGTATGTCTTTTTAAATAAATATTATAAACAGACTACAAATTTGTATGAGCAGGGCAAATGCACGTATTTCTTCCTTTTTCTTATCAGTAGATTTTTTACGCAACTTAATTCTCATGGAAAGTTACAGTTTCAACTTTTATAGAATAATAATGCATGCATTGCTTGTTTCCGTTCATTTTTATATAGTGAAAGCTTTGCATGTAAGATGAGTTGACCAATCTTCGAGAAAGTAATAGCCAAGAAAAGGATAGATGGAGGAGCAAAAAATGCGGTTATATATTATTAGGTGCACCGAGATGAAGCAAAAGTTTTCTTGACCTTTCAGTAGTTTTTCCACCTGCTGCGTTTCACTTGGTCCTTAGTGTTTCAGACATGATATTTCAATCGCTTTTTTAAACACACGCTAGAAAATTTACGTGGCATTCACGTTATTGCGTATAACAAAGGAGCATACCTGTTTTCAGTAGTAACAGCTGAACTGAATGATGCACAGTGAGGATTTAGACGACATGTCTTGTTCACACTACTCTGTTTTCCAAGTTCTTAAGGGTTTGACAAAGTTGTAAGGGCTAAAGTGTGGAACCGTGTATTTGTGCAAAGAGCGCTTGCATCGAACTTAGATTATCACATACGACCATGAAGCTACAGGTGCACTGTGTTAAGAAAACATGTTACGAGAACTTGACTATCACCATTGAAAGCTAACTAAGACTAACGCAATCACGATTAGTCCATGTGCTCATACTTGTTCATAGTTAATATTTTCTGAACCCAACGCATTCGTACCAATGCGACAGCTGTAGTTCAACTATATTCCTACTAATATTTCCTCCAAAATTTCTTGATGGTTATTTCAAGACAAAATACAACTAATGCAACAGCCGCACCGATTCCAAGCACCAAAAAAGCACTCTGCAAATCTATGAATCGCAAAGGTCGGTTTCTGGCTCCTGCGGTCCTGTCCATGCATTTGCCTGTGAGTTTACTTTCTTCGTCAAACCACTTCTTGGTCAATCCCATACTAGCAGCTGTGAGGATTCTACAGAGTAACTACACTGTATCCAAGGAACTGAAGGTAACAAGAGACTGATGTTATCTTACCGACGGTTGATTATTCGATGGTACGGGCTCTTTCTGTTGAAAAGAAGGGAAACGAGAATTGGGAAGAAAGTTTCTCTGGAGCGTGACACATGGCACTGGCCGGTTTCTTTCCATATCCTCTCTGCATACAGTTCAGCAGCAATTCTGGCCTAGTATACACACACGCATTGAATGAACTCAAACTCGGAATCTTGAAACTCGATTACCGTTACACAGAAGCCCTTATTCTTAAACGAGAGTTCTTGACACTGCTCATTCTCCTGCATCCGGGAACCTGGATTCTTCCTCAAGTAATCTCCAAGAACCTTGTAGTCTCCTTCTTTGGCAGTCTATAGGGAAATCAATTGACATGCCAGTGGTGATGGGTCAAGAACAAGCTACATACCATGAAAACGTTATCCCATCCCGAGTCTCTGAAGGTGTAAATGAGTAGTTCAGGGCTTTTCACTGCCAGTTCATGGACTGAATCAGCGATTGGCACCAGACGGATGGCAGAAAGGTAGGATATAAGCAAACCGCTATAGGCACTAACCATAATGAACATTGTCAGGCACCAGACGGTGGCTAAAAGGATCACAGATCGTCCTCTATGTGCGAGGTATCCCCCTTTATCACAAATGTTATTCAGTTAAAGGTTATCATGCATTGATGTGATCTATTTCACCTTGAGCTGTAGCAACACCAACGAGGTACATCAGTTGCGATCCCCAGTATACACGGCGTTCTTTCTTCTTTCCAGTAATTACCTTGTAGAGCACCATTGTAGAGGCCAGGAAGACTGAAGAAGCCAGGAATCCCAGCCAGACCTGCACAGCAAGAAATTCATGTCGAAATCAAATTTTCACGGGATACCTGAGTATCTCAGTAACTAACGTTTAGCTGGAAAGGTAGAAATACTGCCCAGAGTTTGCTCTTCTCCGTTGGATACGGTATGAGGATTGTCCCTTCATACACCGTCCATGGATAGGACATTTCCAGGAAGGGTTCCAGGGTAACAGCACCGAATGCTCCGAGGGCTACATCACTTTCCTTGGATCAGTCGTTTAATTAGTACCAATACATGATCTAACGTCCAACACAAGTATCAAGTTTTACGTCTTTGCACTGTACAAGGATCAGCTTTCAGTGCATTATAATTAGTACACAGTAAAAGATAATTCCACCTCTCTCTGAATGTAACCGAAGATTCCAGTGTAACTACCGTTGGGTAGTTTGCGTCCTTTATCGTAAACTGGCAGCGTTTCAATTTCGTATCTGGTAAAGAAGTGTAAACGGGAAACGAAACATTATATATGCAAAGTAAAAGTGTTACGTGAAGTTGAGGCTTTCAGATAGCCAGTGCAGCAGATGATAGGTCGCTCCACCATACCCAGTCATGGTCCCGTTCAAATCTCTTTTGATGTAGTAAACTGAGACGAGCTAAACAAGATATAGCAGCTACTCATTACCCTATTTGATAACGCATTCGTCTTTAGCTTTTCAATCCAATTCAACAACTTGTTGAAATATGACCTGTTCTACAATTACCAGACGTTGATCAGCATTGGCTCAAGCCCTGTTTTCTCGCAAGAAGCTGAATTTTATTAAACATAGCGTGCATGTTGTGCATTACCGGGCTCGACGATGTGCGCATCTAAACGGAGGATACATTTTTCATGCCTGTTGAAAGCAACGTCGTCCAGTTGTTTCCCTATTCTTTCAGTCTCTCTTTCTTTCTTTTTTTTCTTGAATTAGTAAGAAGGAGGCTAACATTGGTCTAACCTATACGCTGTTATAGGTTATGCAACTTCAACGGTTAGTTTATCTAAACAACAACAACAACAGTATATCTGGGGGTTTCTTGATACTAGCCTCGTATACTATAGAACGATCAGCGACCAACTCAATGATGTCCCAGTGCAAAAACCAGCAGATCGAGGACCCACTGAACGACCTACTACTAACCATCTGCCTGCTGGATTTGGGCCAATAACAGTAGTTCCAGCAGTTGCTGGCTCCATCAGCAACCAGACTGGAACCAGTACCGGCTGAACTGATGGTAGACCTGCTGGTTTTCGCACTGAGGTTAATGTAGAGAAGGTTTCAAATCACTGCTTACCTCAGCTGCAATGGCTTTAAGATGGACTCCGCTTAAAGAATTAGCCATGCTGGTCTGCACGGCGACTGCTAACAAGACTGCAGCCATCCTCAAGTCCATCAGGAGATGACAATAGACACCATCTCACCGAGGCAGTGGAGTGTGGAGTGGATCTTATATAACAGCTAGCAACCTTCCTACTGAAGTATTTTTTTCTTACAACAGCCTCTTTATTTAATACATCAAGACCTTTACTCCTCCATCCCAATTAAAGTTGTAGCACAGAAAGATGCCGCACGAATCACCTTGATTTTCACCCAGATAGTTTCCCCCCATCAAGTTGTTTGTGCAAACCAACTACTATAGCCTTGTCGAATTCAATGCATTTGTGATTGTCAAGTAGAAACAAGACGACGATATGTAAAGTAAACTGAAACAGGGAAGACAGTCTAAATAGCAAATTTCGTCAGACCTGCTGAAGGAATCTCGAGCGAGACACGAAACAAGAGGAAATATTAAAGAGCAAGAAGACTCGCACAGGCAATCAAAAGATGGTGCATCTTGTATAAAAGTCAACCAAGATGATATTGACAAAGAGAACGGTTATCTTTTCATTCCAGTATAAAAACTCGATCCCATCTTTGCTCTTGGTTAATACAATAGAATAGATGATTAACTAATTGTATGACAAGAAACGATTCTTACCCTCTGCTCTCGAAAAATCTTAGATGAATTTCGTCAGTAGTCGTTTGGCCTTTAATATTAATTTATAGGCAGGGACTCGATCTCACTCGTACAAAGACGCACGCATATCGACCTCACATTCAATCAACTCAGTACAGCAGTTCAACCAGCTCTGGTTCCACTCAGGTTGCTTATGGAGGCAAGAACTGCGGAAACTGCTGATTTTCGCCCAAATGAGCAGGCAGACGGTTAGCAGTAGGTCGTTCAGCAGGCTCAGCCAAAACCAATGCTTGGTTCTCATATTAATCTGATGCATTTAGGTATGTATCAATAGTACCGTACTTATTATTAACTGATCAATAGCATGTCCCGCCACTGCAAGCGAGTTTGTAGCGACGTAAACAGTTCTTCTGTTTGTACTGGATAACCTGCTGTTCTGTTTGAAACGTTTCGATGATCCACGTAAGGCTCAGTCTAATCATGCCTTTCCTTTCAACAAACAATGTTCGTGTTGTGTTTCTTATGATACCGTAAAAACCAACGTATAGACGTATCAGTATTTACCCATTTTACAATGCTGAGATTTATTACTTCGAGCAGAAACATTACAATATATATTTATATCTAAAATTATTTAAATTTTAATAGTACTAATAATGTGATAATCTTAATTTATTACACATATATCACATTCTCTTCTATTGGCCACAGCTAGATGGCATATAGTTTATGGCTCCAGAGAAGAGACGGGAATAGGTCTTCAGAGGGTGTGAAGACGAACTCATTTCACGCCGGGCATGTAAAACGCCAATACCATAGTAGCACCAGCAATTCATTTAAGACTAGATTTTAACTTACTATAAATTTGAATTCATAATAAATCAGTTGAATTTGAAGATTAGATAACGACTCCGTTTTCAATGAGATTACAACTGAAGGTACAAGTACAGGTGTACCTAAGCAACGCCATTCATAAATTCTACTAGAAGTCCGAACTCTTCCGTCAAGGGAATACACCTTTTCTTTTATGCCCGACGTTTCAGACTTTACCTTTTGTAGATTGACAGTCAAAAATAAGTCTAAGTGCGTCTCCTAATCGGCTTTATATTTGGTTTTTATTTACTTAAAGAAATGGAAACGGAAAGGCAAAAAGTTCTTCATTCAGATGCATGCACGGATTTTCACAGCATCTTCTTGTTTTCTTAAGGAAGACGTATGCAGGCACCTGCAGAGAATTATGTTTTTCAGTTTGAGAAAAATCAATAGCCAGCGACAAGTGCTCGTTGAAGGCGAGATTTTCTGCCGTCTTTTAGCTCGGTTTTTGCCTAAAGGTAAGTGCATAGGTATAATAGGCCATAATAGCGCTAGGGCTGCTAGTGACGCAGATAAATGGCTGTTCGGGCTAACCAATAGAATGTTTCAATTGTTCATTAGCCTTAATTGATATTGCTGCTCATTCCGCTTGAGCTTTTTAATAATTCAGTGGAAAGCTTCCATACTGTCTTGTTGACTATTGATCGCACAGTCAAAGACTCTGTATAATGCTCTTATAGCTCTTGCCGTCTTTTTGACGTGCTTCTTTCTCCATGAAACAGTTTTCTAAAGAGTCTCAGAGCGATTCTACTTCTTGTCCTTATTTGAATCACTTAATCCCCTAGTGCGTGAAAGCTAACTTGGCAAGAGAAGTTTTCGCTCGACTTGCAATAGAACTTGGTGCCTGGGCGTGAGTTATTCGAAAGGCTTTCGCATAGAAGCGATATTGTAGTATGGCTTCCACCTTGACTGATTCAGCTCTGTTAGGTCCCTTCAAGTAGACGACGACGACAAGCAAACACGACTTTCATTAAAAGTTTCGAATCCCCCCGTCCCGCGTGAGATATTTGGAATTAGCATATTTTTGTGTGTATTCCAAGACTTCAGCTTGAGATGGCTTGTTTTCTGCACCCTTTTCTGGGACGCGATTTGTTATGCACAGCAAGGAGTTTGCGAGCAAAGTGCGCTACTACCACAAGCACATCCGTTTGTGTATACTACATTTGAAGAGAGGGCCACCATATTCGTATCGATCCCAGCCCCGTGGGCCATCAAAAGAGAGATCAAATCCTGGGTACAGCTTCACTCGACGCCCGGACGCCACGCAACAAACAGCTGCTCCTGTTCTGGCTTAACCATCCCGCGTCGTGTTGACAAAAGGTTAGTCATTTCCCAAACAGTTTCAAATTCAACAGAAACGCATTCTAAATAGATTAACTATTCCAGGCCGCAATGGCCACAACGGACAAGAAAGTCTACTCCCCTGAGCCGGACGAAGAAGCTCAAGGACAATCACCGGAGAACCACCATCAACGAACTGGTGAGTTGAGCAATTGACTATACGAGTCGAGTTAGTTGTTTCTGCTGCGGGTCAGCTTTGAATACCAACAGTCTCAGAATTCTCCAAGCTTGTCGGTTAGAGTGCTAATTTGCTACTCTTGGCGCTACTTTTATCGCCATGTTATTTTTGGGCGGTCGTCAAGGATTTTCATTAGGACGATAACAAAAGTGCATTAAGGGGACATTCTTCTAGGCTGGAATTCAACAGGGAATTCCTGGGGGCTGAAAGATTTATAGATGTCTTAAAGAGGTTAAAATTAAACTTCCTTGGCACCTTGCAAAAAGAAAAACGTCCTGCCCACAAGAAAGCCTTCAATACCGGCTGGGAAAAAAACCGCTTTGATAGGAGTGATACAAGTAGTAAATCACGCTGGACAGGAGGGAAAAAGACACGGTTTTTTGCTTAGCCTGTTCTCTTTCAGGCTAGTATACAGAGAGAAAGGAAGCCGACTAAAAAGTGATTTTGTGAATAGACAAAAATTAATACGCATGTCGATATGACAGTAGCAGCGTTTTGAGCATATATATTTAAGAGGCTTATGCGCGCTTCGTAAGTTTCACATGTTAAGCTGTCCCATGATCCCATGGAAACAGGAAAGCCTACCTTGCTCTAGTTGATCCCCTTCCAGTGCCACCTAATTTACTCGATATAGTATACTAACATAGTTACTGTACAGTATTAATAGGGTACTACGACATACTTATGCATAGTATACATATAGTGCGATATACTTTTAGTTTACTATAGTTTTAACATAATATTGTACTATAGTATGAAATCACATGTATTCTTTTAAACAGTATCGTAAGACTAGTAGTATTGCAATGCTTTAGGTACAGTATATATGCATGTATCACAGTTGCTTCAGTAATGGTATACCATTGTACTTTAAGTCTATAAATACGCGTATCCTTCTGAAAAGTAGTTTTCAGTGGGAGAAAAAGCAGTTGTTAAGTAAAGCGTTGTATTGCTTTGTTTATTTCAGATGTCCTGCACCACGCGCAACCCGTGATGGGCTACAACATTAACCGAGGTACCGTTGCCTAGCAAAAAGTAATCTGAGCTAAAGACTACGTGGCTTCACTTAAAGATAACAAAAAACGGAGCTGGAAGACCGAGTTCAATCCTGTTTTCGAGGTTCTCTAAAAACCACGATCTCTATAACAGCAGGCAAGCGGAAGTCAGACAAATCCATTGAGAGCTTCCTTCCTGCGGAATTCACCGTACTGGAACGAAATCGCTTTCTGACTGTTGTATCAATAGTTACCTATGAATGTCTCCTAATTTATGCTGAACAACTTTAAGCATAGAAAATTACTGTTAGAAAATAATGCTCTTGCATATTGTATGCGGGTACTTTCGAGCTTAATAGTCGCTTGACCGTAAAGCTGAAGCATCATCGATTCGTAAAAGCGTTGAATTGCAATGCGAGCCGCACGTTTGCTGGCTCTTTCGCAGCGCAATGCTATAAAGATAAGTACTGCGCAGTAGCCATTCACCGGCCCGGGTTATTATATCTGTGCTGCTCAAAATTCTATTGACCTAAAAACAAAGGCGTCCCTTTCTTCTACTGGTTTGTAGACTTCAAGAGGGAAAACCAATGAAAGAAGCAATAGAAACAAGCCAAGTTTGGGGGTTGTGACGTGATCAAGAGCTGGCTGTCTTTTTGTTGGATATACTTTTGGCCAGGGATTGTTATATCGTGCCTGTATAGTGCTTGACACTGTTGAAGATTGCAACCATGATAATGAGTAATTGCAGGCAGTAAGTTTTTCCACAGCGCTGCGCGCATTGATCGCCAAGACCCGGAGGCAAGAGTTTTAACATTGGTCTTCAACAGTCCCGCACAGCTCATTTTTCTCGGTTCTCAACCGTTGTCGACTGCTATGTGCCTCTACAGTCTTGGAACAGGAAAAAAGGCTTCTTACTGGGGAAACGTTGATTGCTTCTTACTCCCAGGTTTTCAAAGATAGAGCAACAAAAAAATTAACGTGTGTTGATATAGTAGTGCTTATTATACTCGTATATTTTCATTTATATCGGCTTGATAGTTTTGCCAAAATAAAATGCTAAACTATAATTCCCGTCATTCAGTACTCTCTGCGCTAGACAGTACTGCTTGCTACGAGTCGCGCTAAAGTTTGCCGTATTGCGGGTGCATCAGGCACTCGACACAACTGCTTGACGAATCATGCTAGTGTATTAATTAGCAGCGGGAAAACATGCGTACTGGAAAGCAACAACACCGTTAGATATACGGCATGGGTAGCACACTTGTGAAACTGCAGTTTCATTCGTACCGCTTAACGGGTAAGGTGGAGGTGCTACTTCAAAAGTGAATTGTTTCACTTGACTGCGTTAAATGGCCCATTCGAAAGCCGATGAAGACCGGGCTGTAGTCGAAGAAAGAAGTGGGATATTGGCCGCTGGTCTGGAAGGTGACATGCGAGGGCTGTCCGTGGCAGGTGAAGGACAGCACCGAACTAATGGAAAAAGATACATCAACTGTCCACCATTCAATGGGGGTAATGTTACGTTTCCTGATGCTGCAGAGTCTCTTTTTCTGTCCCTTTTCTTTAGCTGGAAAATTTTACCGCCAAAGTGACTTGGAGGGAAAAGCGAGGTAGCTAGATCAATATTGCCAGCGCGGAAAGCGCTACATTTGTAACTTTGTCTTCTCCCCGCGCTACGTCGGATGACAAATGTACTGTGTCAGTGAAATCCGTGTAATGAACGCGCAAGTTCTTAGTCGTTAATGGAGAAACCAACCAAGTTACAAAGTTCAAAATACTAAAACACAATCGTCCTTTTTTGTAAACTTGGTAAAATCCACTGATACTTTTCCCAGTTTTGCCATCATTTTGGTAAACCGTAGATGTCTGTTAACATGATATCAGCAAGCGTTTCATTACTGCGAAGATTGGTATCGTTTTGAACCGGGCCACTCATGCGCATGCTCAAGTTGGTCCAAAACAAAGAAATCGGGATCCGAACGTGACTCAGTGCCTTGACTCTTAGCATAGTGTCTATTGGACACGCCAAGTGGCACAGTTTGTGTGGAAACAGTGGCGCTCCTTGAAGCCCGTAACTGGACACTTTGAGGCTGACGTTACATTTCGGTCGAGCTGCACTTCGTCAGTACTATTGACGTTTCGAGCAAGGGTAATCTGAGGTCCTTGTGATCCGATTTGCAACTTGACTGACTCGGCTGCTGTATGTGTCCGTGGCCGGAACTATTTTCCCCTGAGCGGTAATTCAGCCAAGGTAGAATTTGAAGCCAATGAAGCGACGCATAGAAGAGGCCGTCCGGGACGTAACCGGTTGTAAGTAGCCGAAATATCAGATTAGATAGAATCCTCCTTCGTCGCGTTCTTTATGGTAAGGGAATGGGCGTTGCAGCATTATTGCCGGCAGAGCGCTTTATTAGCCATGTGTGCCTGACAAGGAAGGAAATAGACAAAAAGCCCCATAACATAATTTAGGCTGCAGACGAGAGAAAAAAAGTCAGTTGCAGGGGAAACATCATGAAGAGAATGCCAATAGAAGCGCTCTATCGAGTATTCCTGGGGATGTTCAGGGAGGATGTAAGGGCTGCGGGTTGATCGAAACTGTAATGACGTCGAGCCATGATGGAGGATATAGAAAAGAGCAGGAAACGGAGCGAAATAGCGTCAGAGTTAAAAGGATGAAAGCAAGAACTGAATAGGCAAAAAAAATTGCTGAAAGAGAATGTGCAGGAAAGACCCCATAATATTCGAGATCACGCTGTTTTCCGGCCCACTACGTCGTCGAAGAATAGCTGGGATCCCGGAGGAAGTAAACTGTACGCTCCAAGACGCTTTCCTTTTTATGTCTGCTATATATCGGTTATAAACAAGAAATTGATATTCGTAAGCATATAGATTGCTTCCCCGAGGGTGCGCTCCACGTGTTATTGTAGTGAGTAGTCGTGTGTTTGTTTATTCTGGTGCGAGTACTGGGTAGGATAGGTTGACATCACGCAACCCGTGCGTGCTTCTCAAGTTACGCTAAAGCTTACGCCTTAATGGGGACGCACTCACGCACGCATTCACAGAGAGCTATACACAAACAGATTCTTATTTGCATCCTTAAAAGAATTAAAACAGTATAGGTATAGGTCGGAATATTACGCTTAGCTCAAAACTAACTGTAGTGTTATTTCATACTGCTATTAGACAAGTTGATTACTATATAGTATGTCATGCTTACCTCAAACCTGACTGTTGTTCATTCTACGCTGCTTAGCGGACCCGGGAGGCCCTGGTATCTGCGCCTTTCTCTTGACGATCTTTTCGTTCCTAATAATCCTGGCTACTTTCCCGCTTTCGCTCTGTTTCAGCGTCAAGGTGAGCCCCACGAGATACAAGCAACTTGAACGTTCCTTAATTGCATTGATCAAAGTGTCCTTTCGCCTTTTTTTATTGATCCCCCCCTGGATCAGTGTAGGCGAAGGCTGGACGCTTTTCATACACATTGTCCAAGAAACTGTCTAGCTACTTGACATGTTTTTTAAAGCATGTGCTGTTTTCTTTTCCCCTTACAAATTAACTGTTGTTGTTTTAACATCAGGTGGTCCAAGAATACGAGCGAGCAGTTATTTTCCGCCTAGGTCGTCTGCTAAAAGGCGGTGCACGCGGCCCTGGTATCTTCTTCGTTCTTCCTTGTATTGACACGTACCGGAAAGTAGATTTGCGTACCGTCTCTTTTGACGTGCCGCCCCAGGAAGTAAGCTTGATTTTCCAGCTAATTGTATCCCTCACGACTGCCCCTGACAAGCTATTATTGTAGGTGCTGTCACGTGATTCGGTGACAGTCAGTGTCGACGCCGTCGTGTACTACCGTGTGAAGAACCCAATCATGGCTACCAACAACGTAGAAGATTACAGGTACTACGCTTAGTAGAGTATAGGGCAACCAAAGGGTTCTGAATGATGTGGCGAGTTGTGAGAATTATTAAACTTTACGATTTTATACCGGAAAAACTAACGAACCGATTTCATTGAAATTTTACCAGTACACTGAGAGGTAATAGTTGTGCACTAGGTAATTTTTGTGTTGATATGCCTTTGTAACTAGCACCCAACTTTACCCCAGCAAGAACCCTCTGCTCTAGACTGTGCCCAAACTTCTCGATGATCCTCAAGTAATGTTATGCATATCATAGCCATTCTACTCGTTTGCTTGCCGCTACGACGCTGCGCAATGTTCTGGGTACCAAGAATCTGGCCGAGATCCTTTCCGAGCGCGAGACTATCTCTCACACCATGCAGAGCTCGTTAGACGAAGCTACCGATCCTTGGGGTGTCAAAGTGGAGCGCGTGGAAATGTTTGTTTTCTAATTTTATAACTTTTCAGTGAATTTCAAATAAGATTTGTTCCTTGGTTACAGAAAGGACGTGCGGTTGCCGGTGCAACTGCAGCGCGCCATGGCGGCCGAGGCCGAGGCTGCACGAGAAGCTCGTGCGAAAGTAATTGCTGCCGAAGGAGAACAGAAAGCCTCGCACGCTCTTAAACGAGCCGCTGAAGTGATTGCAGAGTCGCCGGCAGCATTACAGGTACCTCAGTACTTTTTTTATGAAGGAGCTTCTTCATTAACTGAATTCATTTTAGCTGCGCTACTTGCAAACCCTCAACACAATATCGGCGGAGAAAAATTCCACCATCATCTTCCCGCTTCCTATCGACATTCTGAAGCATTTCTTCAACAAGGAGCCCTGAAAGTACTGCAGCAGTCTCTTCAACCTCGGTTACAATGCACACGTTCAAAAAAATCTTAGCTGTTTACCTGCACATTTCTTTCTCCCACGTTACCTTTATCACGTATTTGGGTGTAATGACCGCATTTCTCATGATATCTTCCATTTGCACCATTTCTTCTTCTCCTTTCGGATTCTGTATAGTCGGGTTGTTGTTGCCAATAAACGTGAGTAATAACTCAAGGGCGAGCCAACAGTACCTGGGCCAGACGACTGTTCTTTAATTCACAGAGTCAGCAGCCTTATTGCAACAAGGCAGTAAAATGAACCATCCTGATGATCCAAGTGAACCAGTGCTTTACTAATCGTGCGCACATGAGTGTTAAACTGCAACAAGTAGGTCATTCAACACACGTATCCTTCTTCTGTTTTTTGGTGAGTAGACCATTAAGTATAATGTTATTAGATGTTTAAAGAATATTTTCAACCACGCAATGTCTTGCACTAGATATTAAAGAGAGGAATAATTCGAGCTTGATTATCTGTCATTTGTATGGCAGGTGACCATTTGGAGTAGTTCCTTCAGAACTGTTCTGGCTGCTGCCTCTCAATATGCGAACTTACTCCATCCCTGCTCGTGCGAAAGCACGATCCAAGGTCTGAAGACCCGGCTACCATGAACTACTACTTGCTGAATAAGCTGGGCAATTGCGATTTCAGTGTTTCTGGCCGGAATGGAATTATCTGTGGAGAGGTAAACAGATAAATACAGCTGAATGCCCTGTTTAATACCTTCTTAACAACCCTAATCGTAAAGAAGGAGACTATTAAGGAAGAAGCAGCGTGTTCCACCCGGGGTGTACTTTATAATTGTTCCCTATTTGTTAGGAACGATAGTATGTGCACTTTGGGCTGTATTGCTACATTCGGAAAGGCAGCTATGCGCTATGGTCAACGAGGTCACAAAGTATTGCCATTCCAAGTAGATCACTACCATGGATATTACCATTATTGTGATAAACTCTTGTGGATAACGATATTGCACATGAACTCAAAATGTGATTAACAATATTACCATAATCTGCAGCTAGCATAGTATAATGTGTAGAACGAAATTGGTTTCATCGTATGTGATGATAACGATTAATTTCTATACCTGCATTTCAGGGTTAGTTCTTCTACAAAAATACCTATGTTCTCATGCATTGTAACGAGTAAAAACAATTACAGATCTTTTGCCTATTTCACATATCAGCGCAAGGTAAGGAATCAAAGCTACTAAAATATTACACATCTAGGGCCGCTGGAGCCCAGCCATGAAGTATGGGAAGCCGTTGATTGCTTATTGTCCCGCGCTATCAAAGATATAGCAACCCAAAATTAACTGATTGTAGAGCTAAAAGTACTTAATGGACTCTTCAAGTTTCGTTTAAATCGGTTCAGTAGCTTTAGCGGAATAAAATCCCAAAAGTTAAAAAATGTTACAGTAATCTGGTATGGTACTATCTTCATTGTCAACATTTTATTTTAGCAAAACTAACCAACCCATGAAACTTTCCTAGTATACTAAGTGCTGTTGAATCTACATGTTGCATTTTTTGGGTTGTTATGTCTCAATAACTCTAGAAGTTACAAGCGAAAAACTTTTCGCCAGCAAGAACCTGTTTTTTTGCTTTAGACTGTAAATATGCCTCATGCTTTGTAACATCTCATTTCTGCATAAACTTTCTTCAGTAATTACTAGATTGTCGTATTAGTGCTGACCATACATATGCCAGTTTCACGAGTAATCAGTATACATGTGCCTTAACCATATACGGTTTAGATACACGAATGACGTAAGGCACCTGTAAGATTACATGTGACTATCATTATATTGTCGCCAATTACGCTTAAACAGTGTTAAAAACAGCGTCATAATAAAATTCGGTCAACATGCAAAATGTTTCTGGCAAATATTTTACCAGGATACTGCTATTGCCAAAATCAATTTGTTAATCAAGGGCATAGAAGACAGCAGTTAGTCCAAAGTTTGTTCTTGGTTCCTTAGAAAAACGGTTCGTACAGTCGTCTAGGTTATCGTAGACCATAATCTAACAGCTTCCCCGTCCTGACGTCTTATTAGATAAGAACACCTGATAATCATCGAGCCAGGTTTCAACAACGTTACCAGTTGGTCGCACAAGTTTGTAGAGTAAACATCGCTGGTCAGTCAAGTTCCGATAGCACGTTATGAAGCAATTTACTTTCTTCTGTAAGTTGGTAAGTCAGTCAGTCATTGATACGCTGTTAACGCTGTCGTGTATTACATCAACTACTGCATTTAAGATTACATTCTATTGAAAGATTTGGCTGGGCCCCTTTCTTCGGCGATGTTTAGGTAATGATAAATTTTATTGCAGGTGACCATTATGGGCAGTTTCTACGGGACGATATTAGCAGCTACATGTCCCGATTCGAGCTTAATCCTTCCTTGCACTTGTGCAACTATAGGGGATGGCCTGAAGATAACTTGCTCAGATCTACTTGGTTCAGACGTTAACAACATCTTTAGCTACTTGTTAGCAGAAACCATTCAAGAACTGCATTTTATTGACCTTAATGCTCCAATCCCGGCATTACTGTTTGGGGTAAACTCGCTACCCACAAACTGTAGAGTGTATGTCAATAACACCTCGGATCTACGAATCCACGAAGACCTTTTAAATCCCAGGCGCTGTTACACCTTTATATAACCGACTGCAGTTTTACCGACCAGAGAGACTTGACTTTCTCAACTCGTTTTTTCAACGTGCATTTGGACAACCTCGACATTGGCGCTTTTTACAGGGTAAATGGCTCCAAAAGCGTGACCCGGACTTGGGAAATTAGAAATAGTGATTTGACCAATACCGAAGAGGGGTCAGGGGCTCAACTGGTGGGTCTGGAGCAACTTTTAATCGAAAACTGCACGTTAACCGATTTTGATTGCTTCAAGCAAATGTCTGCGGTGAGGGAAGTACGGTTGACAGCAGTAGATTTCCATAACATTACTTTCATCCCTCTTAGTGAGTTTGGCAATTTACAGAAGATCTACTTGCAAGAGTGCCAAGATGAGTACACGCTGTTAAAGATGATCGAAAGTATTTATGAACTACAAGGCTTAAATCTTATCTCTCTTGCCGTCCAAGACTCCAACTTAACTGTCTTCCCAACATTTCGAGACAAAATCCAATCTTTAACTCAGCTCAGTTACGCCCGTAACAAAATCACCACGCTGGAAGTCCGTTGTTATGTCTGCGACGGGTAACAGTCTGACCCTGGATTTAAGCAGGAACCCTCTAGCCTCCATTAAATCAGGGGCTTTTCAGGGTAAGTGCAACAGTGTAGTACCTCCCATGTACTGACTAACGGGTTTTCGTTTTCAAGGAAACTGTGCAAACGTTAATGTTTTACTTAAGGAAACTCATATTACGAGTTTAGATGAGAATACCTTTGAAGCGATCTTGGAAACGGTACATACGGTAAACCTTGGTAAAAGTCCGTTTAGTACTTATGAAGAGATGCTAGCGATTACTGATTGGCACTGTATTCTTGTTCCTCTAGAGGGTAGTTCTTTGAAGTGTGGATGTGACATAGCATGGCTGGTTCTTAACCGCAGAGATCTGTTGAAAAAGTTGGTGAATGCAACGTGCCAAAACGGGACCGAGATATCCGACCTTGAAGAGAAGAACTCCTTCTCGTGTATACCCAGTGACTGCACTTCGGTATTTCTCGCACAGTGGGATTGCCATTGGTTAGGCAATGAAACATACAAACTTTGCCCTGGTAACAGCACCGGTTTTGCTGTATGGGAATGCAGAGATGGAGAACGGCTAACTCCTAGACCGGACACGAGGCAATTTAGTTATAGATCTTACTGTCGTAACTATTACTGGTCATGTTTTATAGACAATGCAAGACACCGAGTATTCAGGACGCGATTAGAGATGCGACTAGCAAGCTGAATGGCAGTCAGACGGTACCTGAGGTGGTCCTGGAGCTCTATGAAAACGTTCGAACCATCAGTTCATCGGCCGGGGATTTGGATTACTTTCACAAGTTCTTTCTGGAAGCCATTAATGCCCAGCATACCTTCGTATCGCTCGTGAATGATACAAACTACCAAATAGCAATAGCACTGGAATCTGCTTTTACTAACGCATCAGCCCTTCTTGGAAGTTACGTTTTACATCAGCTAGAAGCATGGTGGGGTTTGCCACTGACCATTCGAATCGAGACGTTCGCCCGGTATCAAACCGTTTTTGAGGAGCTGGTGTCCTCGCTATCGGAGTTACTCGCAAACAGTACTACGTCGAGCTATATCAGTTTAGAGGAGCTAAGTATCAAAACTTTACCCGTATCTTAGGTTTAAGGTATAACTAACAATCTGACTGGCAGTTTTGCAGACTACTTACATTCCTGCTAACAACACAACTTATGATCTTCCAAATGACGGTAGTTTTGTAATATCCCTGAATCTTTCTGACCAAGATGGGTATGCAACTGAAGACTTCCGAGTTAACACAGTCTATGTCATAAAGGCATCGTACATCTTGTATGGGGATGAATCAGAGTAATATAAAACTTGGTACTTAGTTTTTCATTTGAAGTACAAGCAGTTCACTTTGATATCGACTTGGCGCTGGTGGGGCAAAATTAGCAAAGGAGCTGAAAACGAAGCAATTAACAAAATCAATAGCCCCGCGCTCAGTGTCAACGTTACAGAAGCTGCTGAAACGTTGGTCGTCCCCATGACGTTCCATCTGCCCAAGGATACCAAAACAGGACCTTTTCAAGTTGCGGTCAATCGTGTAGTAAACTACGAAACCCTCGACGAACAACCAGTAGAATGCCTCGCTATTTGTGCTGCTGACGACTCATGGCCTTCTAGCCAATGCTTGCTGATAGAAAACAACAGCAGTTCCTTCTATACTTTGAGTTATGTCGCCAAGCCTGGAGAATTCGTTCGAATAGCAGTCAACTCGACATTATTCAATGAGACAACAAGCGTAAGTTTGATCCCATACTACTACAGGGATGGTACTTATCTAACTTTCAGATTTGACCTTTAGAGTTTCGTTCTACGTTTGGTGACCGTTTATGGGTGCGTGATATCATCCGTATGCCTGGCCATGGCCATTTGTCTTTTCCTATGGGCACCGGTTAAATCAGCCAGAGATGCATTCAGTAAGGACTTTCGCATCACTGTCCACGGGCATCTCTGCTTCAACTTGCTAGTATACGAGATCGTCTACGTCGCTGGCTTGGAAATGACCACACCTACCGACGACAACCCCTCGTGTGTAGTAGTGGCCTTTCTGATGCACTTATTCAGCTTAACCACTTTCGGCTGGATGATTACGGAAGCATTCTGCCTTTTGCTTCTTGTTCGCAAGGTATATTTTAATTAGAGCGCGAACGCTACGTACCTAATCCAACGTTTGAATCGTAGCCCTTAAGTGCGTTCCACCTTCCAGCGTCAGTGTACGTTCCGCGTTACGGCCTGCCATTGTGCGTTACGTTCGCCAGCTTTTCTAGTTACTTCGTGGAAGGTGCAGACGGTTACTTGTCCAAACATGCGTAGGAAGGTGCAACGGCTTAAACATGCGTGGAAGGTGCAGACGGTTACTTGTCCAAACATGCGTACGTATTACTCTCAGTTGATAAATTCCAGGCACCTGTTTTAACGTTAGTCTCTTCTACCAACGCTACAGGTGCTGGGTAGGCACAACTACGTGCTCATCTGGGGCTTTTCCGTACCTATTCTCGTCGGAGCACTGGTACTGCAGCTTGTAATCTCTATAAACATTCTGCTAATAAAGGAATTGTCATTAATTTAGTTCAACCTGACGAGTTTCACCAGCGCTATGCACGTGTCTTTGAAGAGAAACCTTGACAGAAACAATCTACGGCGGACAGGCCAGAAACCTAGCAAGTCTCGAATTTGCAGCATCCTTCTTAAGGGTTTTCTCCTTAGTTTTCTGCTTGGCATTACCTGGCTGTTTACGGCGCTCAACGTCTTCATCGGTACACATTTCACACATTTAAAAATTCTACGTATATCCAATAATTTTCGTACACAGCAACACCTGGCTGGGCGTATGCGTTCACAGTCATCAATTCTGTTCAAGGAGTCTTTATCTTCTACTACACGTGCATTGGTAACGAAGCGGTGCGACATGCAGTCCTGTTAAGGCTACGACAGGTAGCGTCTTAAAGATTCTAGCAGGTCCCTCTGATAGAATATTTAGTAGTCAAGGCTATTTCCTGAGTGATGGTGAATCAATTGTTTGTGATTATAACTAAAAGTTTGTTTTCAATTCGTTAGCGCAAGGCAAGGAACGAAAAACCCTTCCAGCACGCCCGCTGAGGAGTAGCCAGGATCTTCCAGTGCGGAACGCCGCTAATAAGCTAGTTAACAAGCAATCACCTTTATGCTGTTAAGCGTATGCTACACTATGATTATGATATAGCATACAAGAAACGTTTCATACAGACTCTGTTACTTATTTAAAAACAGAAACATTCGACTGACTATGCTGACTTTCACATCGAATAAGATATTTTGTTAAAGGCCAAACTTATTCTGAAGCTACGTTTTCCCTGCGTCAGCTTGTATCAGTCCATTGTAGGAATGCGTACGTGGATACTGTATTTACTGCTGTGATTGGGTACTGCGCATTACAGGGCTCTGAGCAGCCCTTCCTTCAGAAAACGAGACTGGAACTTAGCTCCATTTTTGCCAAGTTTGGTCAGTTGAAAGTAATTACAAATCAGACAAAGTTTAACTGCTTCATGCACTGTATTGCAAGTTTTCTCTCTCTTTACGTCAGGTATATCTAAAAGCCGATGAAGGTAGAAAAAGGTACTGGGAAGGTTTAGACGGTAGAGCCGATGGGTCCAAACTTGATGTTGCTGAACCTGACAGTAGCATCAGCCTGCTGCGACTCCACATCGGAGGGAACACCGGAGCTGGTGGGGCAGGGGCCGCGAGCAATACCGGGTTTGTTGGGGTCAGCGGTGGTCGGGTAGTTGGAGTCGAGCCACAACATGTTGGCATCGTGATCATCCCACAAGCTCATGACGAGCACCATACCCTTCTTCAAAGCAGCTCCCATCTTCCTCAAGCCTCCCAGCTCCTCGTGATCATTGAAATCTTCGAAAAGGTTCTTGGTGTCGCGGCACATCTGGTCGGTGATAGAGTCGTAGGTGGTGAGCCCGGGGAAGTTGGTCTTGGAGTTTTCGATGACTCGGCCGTTCTGCACGTACTTGCGGCGGATTTCGATAAGGTCACCGTTGTCGGTACCATCGCTGGTGATGAACTGGGTAACGACGGTCATCTTCTGAGTAGTATCGATGGTGAAGCCGGAGCCGAGACCGTAGAAGGTGTGATCATTGAGGCGGTAGGAAGCGAAGTCGCATCCATCCTTGTCGCAGACACCGTTGTAGCGGTCATTGCTGGCGTTGTCTCCGCAGGCGACTCCCTCGCACTGGGTCTGGCCATCAACCGAGCAAGGGTGGGTAGTGTAAGCCTGGCTGCGGCTGTTAGCTTCCCAGATGTCCATCTCAGCGCAGCAAGAACCGTAGTGACCGAAGCCAGAGTTGGCGTCGTTGGGAGAGGGCCTCCATTCCTTGCAGTTGGCCTTACCGTCGATCCACTTCAGGTCGTGGGGGCACTGAGCATCGCAGTAACCGGTACCGTACTTGGCACCAGCAGTGTTGGTCGGATACCTGCTCTTACCACCATCGGCGTCCATCTCGACGAAGTACAGAGCACCGTTGAGACCGCAGTCGAGAGTCGAGACATCGACATCGAAGGTGAATTCGTGGTTCAGAAGGTTGAACATGCGGTACCTAACACAGAACGCGATGTCACAGCAATTCGGCTTACACGGTGTTTCTAGACTTACTTTTCCTTGGTGGAGTCGAGCAGGTAAGTACGGGATCCGATGTTGGTCGAGAAGGGGCCATGGGTGACGAACTTGAGGTTCAGCTGATTGCCAGAAGCAGAGACACCATAAGTGCTGGTCCAGTCGGCGCTGTCGACACCGTCGATAACGCAGTTCCTCGTGCAGGTGTCCGGGTCAGGGCACAGGGAAGTGTCCCAAAGGTTGCCGGTGTAGCAGTTAGTGTAGCCAGTAGTCTGGAAACAGAAGATAGTTTGCTTTGTTAACCAACTGTTAACGTACTATAAGGCGACTAGGATACTAACGTCAGTTAGAGCTAACTGGACATTAGCTAGGGCTCATAAAGCTACTTTAGCCAGTCACTAGCATTACCAATTTGCTACTATCCTGCCTTAAACTATGGTTTCTTAATGTAAAATTGTTAATTATTGGGTCAAGTTAAGTTGATTATTACCGTGTGGGTCCACCTCCAGTTGGAGTCGAGGGTGACGTAGTCGGACTCTTGACTGCAGCTACCGGGTCCGCTGCACACGGAGATGGTCAGCGGCAGCGACTGCTCTTGTTTCTGAGTGCCAACACTCTGCGAGACGACTCCCGCAATCAGACAGGAAGCTAGAATTAGAAGACGCATCTTGGGTTGAGGTCGCCTAAGCTGTGCTAGCAGCTCTGCTAACCAAACCGTAGCATCGCCCTAGCCTTAAATACACCCATCGCTTAACGGGTTGACTTTGCTTATCGCAGTGGACTTGATCCTCAAGAACAAGTGGCCTTTTGTTTTACTAATTTTAAATCCTTGTTTACAACTTGGTAAACAACCTCGTACATCTCCTTTTGTAACGAACTAACTTTACAGATAAAACAGGTTAAATATAACTTAACCTCAGGTTATTAACAGTGAGTTTATGTGAGGAAAAAAAACAATCATGAATCGGTAAAACCGTAAAAAGCAGCCCTACAAAACAAAGATTGTGTTGCTAAAAATTGCCAAGATAGTCTCCACGTGCATTTTTTCGAATGCACCTTGTTTACGTGATGGTCCTGAATCGACCAACGCCCACCACGAGACCCCCGCAAAGCTTATTTATCTAATCTGGCGAGCTGAAAGAAAGCCACGTGAAAATATTAAAACAGAGCTCTGCAATCTTGACAACAATAAGAGACATGGCGGGGGCAAGGAAAAAAACATAACATTTACGACCGGATTAAACGTATGGAAAAACCAAAACTGGTTTGGAAAATAAGTTATTTTGTTTATTTCTTCGTCGTCATCGTCGCAATTAGGAGTCAACAACATCGGGGTATGTGTACACGGTTCAGATTTTAAAGTAATTTCACAATTTTCGCTCATTTGGTGGGTAGGGAGGTAAAAAATAAGGCTCTCCAATGACACTTTAACGTAGGCACATTGTTCAAAAAACATATTTTTTTAAAAATAATCTTTGATCGATCAATTAAACATCTTTTCCCAACTTTATTTACACATTTTTAATTTTTTTGTACAAAAAACGGTCTGGAGGAATGGATCGGATTGCGGGTTATACGTACGTTTTCTTCACCTTTTTCAATTCCAGCGTGCTCATGTTGTTCTTGTCCAACTGATTGTCGATGAAATTGTTCATCTTGGCCGGTTCAGCGACCGCCGGGGAAGCGTCGTTGATGCGACTGCGCCTCCGCTGTTCCAGGTGAGGGACCCCGCGGAAGATTCCGGAATCGTCCGACAGTTTGAAACGGCGAGAGAATAACAGTCCGGACAGGAAACCGACGACCAGCGCTGAGAAACAGGAAACGACCACGGCAATGGTGAAAGTCTCGGCGGAATAGATGGTCCCCGAGGACTGTGAGGCACCAACTTTGGGTCCTAGAGCATTCAAAGTTTTAAATTTACTGAGGTTTCAAAGTTTTGCGTTCTATCTTCCTATCTATCTATCTAACCATCCACTTGTGTCGTATTCTATCCACCTGTTCTACCCACCTACCTAACTACCAACGTATCTACCTGTTTATCTGTCTATTTATCCAACAGGGGTATTTACCTATACATCTGTCTACCTATCTGTGCATCTAACTGCATGTTTATCTTTCTGTCAAGCTCTCTACCTATCTATCCCTCTACACCTTTGATTGACTTGACATTAACATTTCTTGACTTGACTTGACTTAACTTAACTTCCCGAGTCCCTTGATTGCCCTACCTTCGTAGGGAATCGAACCCGGGACTCCTCGGTCAAACGGCAGGGTCACTACCGCCGTTAATCCATCAACCTACCTGTTTGATTATCCACCTTAAAAACTATCTATCAGTCTACCTATCCATCCGTCTGTTAACATAGCTACCCATGTATCTATCACTGTAATCCACTTGTCTGTCATTATCTAGCTATCTCTCTAACTACCTATCGATCAGTCTACCTGTCTAGCCATTTGGTCGAAAATAATGCTGGGACTAGACAAGCCAACTTACTCTTGTCCGTTTTGTGTCCGTAGTTTGTCCGTTCGTCGACCTTGTGCCTTGTATTCTCAGACTCCAGTGATTCTGGTTCTGTCAGATCCATACCTACAACAAATTCAGTTTCAAATTTGGTGCCTTCTCATTTTCTTCTTCACATATTTTTTAAGTAATGTTTGGATTAAAAAATTCTGATTGGACAATTGACCCCTGCCCACGCGTTTCGATTGGTCAGGGGGGCGTGGCCGTAACTGGAACTGTAGGACAAGGACACAAGGACCGACTGGACGCTACACCAAATTAACGGACACAATAAAACACACAACGGACAGTTTCTTGAAATACCTTCGCGGAAAGCCGAACTGTCCGTTAAGAAGTTGTCCGGACACTGGTCCGAATATCCCGTCAAAACGTTTTGAATCAGCGATCCCGGAGAAGACCCTGGAGAACTAGAAGATCCTGGAACTGGAACACAGCGGCTGGAAGAGGGATTCCAGGCACACGATGGATCCTGGAGGGCTACGCACTCGCTGATACACACAAAAACAGATGATGATTAAACTTGATGAAAATTAAAGTTAACGTAATTGAAGTTAAATTACCTGCAGCTTTTGACGGTAGCGCTGTGGCACCTGCGCAGCGGAATCGACTGGATCTCGTCATCGAAAACGACAATCAGTCGCGGATCCTCTTTGTCGGCCCGAACCACTTTGAGATTCTTGATGGGAGATTCCCCTTCCGACACTTGAATCTCCTCCAAAACGACCGGTTTGACGCGGCTGGCCGAATCGTACGACTCGACGTTAACCGCACGAATGACTTTGCCTTTATCTGTTCATTAAAACAAATAAATTAAAAATAAGAATCGAATAACAAATACCGATGTTTTAATTTAATTTTACGGCTCGATTCGAGAGAGAAAATGACATTACCGGTTCCAATTAGAATGATGTCGTAGGTCTTGCCGTCGACCGATCGTACTTGAGGGTCCACGGCTATGTTGGTGAATTTGTACCTAAACAAATAACAGAATAATTAACCAATTAAATATTATGACCAAAAATATAAAATAACCAATTAAGAATAATCTCCCACCACATCTGCTGTTACATTTAAGGAAAAAAAATAAATAAAATTTCTAAATTATACACGGTCACGTGACACTCCGTTCCAGTGTCAAAATTAATCTCAAACATTATTTTCTATTTGAATTTCAAGTGTTCAAATGACAAGCTTCGTATGGCTAGAATAGGCGAAGGGTACTAAAGGAATCGACTGAATGTGATTAACTTTTAACTTAATGTTAATAAACTTGTATACCGAAGGGAAGTATGCGTCAATAGAGGCATCCCGTAGAACGGCGGAACGGATTCGTCCATCAGCGCGTGCGACTTAACGAAATTGAGGGTGCCTTCGGGAAGCGAGCGAGTATCAGTGACGCACGATCCGGGCCTCGGCTCCGGAACTTCCGAGGCAGAAACCGGCAGCCAATTGGAATTCAGAGTCGCTTGTTCCTGTCGTTTTCCACAAGTCAGTTAATATCAATACATTTGTATCGTCATTCATTTTCACTTTAACGGATATTTCATTTTACAAAACTATTAAACTATCCAATCGGTTTGTCTGCCTGTCTGTCTATCTATCTATCTATCTGGGTATCGAACTACTGTATTACCTATCCATCTATGTTTATTTCGGACTGTTATTTAGCTATAGAATCATGTAACTATCTATGTGTCGGTCGGTCTATCTATCAGTCCATCCATCTGTCCATCTATCTATATACCTATCTAGCTATTGTCTTATCTTTCCATCTATGTGTTTTTTACCCCTTAATTTAGCTACATAATCACGTAACTATCTAACTATCTAAACTATCTATCGGTCTATCTATCTGTCTGCCTGTCTAACTATCTATCTATCTAACAATTGTCTAATCTATCCATCTATGTATTTGTTAAAAGTCTATTTAGCTACATAATCACGTAGTATATAAACCATCTAATTACCTATCTATTTATCTATCTATTTATCTACCTAATCATCTATCAATCTATCTATCGGTCTATCAATCATTCAATCTATCTATCTGTCTGCCTGTTGGTCTAACTGTCTACCTATCTACCTATCTAACAATTGTCTTGTCTATCCATCTAAGCGTTTTTTAACCGTCTATCATAATCACGTAACTATCTTTTTATCCATCTATCTGTCGATCTATCTGTCTCTCTATCATCCCATCCACTGTCTACCTATCTATTTATATATCTAGTTGTCTTTTTCTCTATCGATGTAATATCCATCTACCTGTTTGCCTACCTGTCTATCTAACTTATCGTCTAGTTTCACCTGATACTCCAATAAAAAACTGATTTATCGAGATTAATTGAATTGACGTTTACTTTAAAAGCCCCGCTGAACGAGTCGATAATATCCTGCATCCGGAAGGCGCAGACGGCCGATCCCAGGATCGAATTCTCCGGCGTGGTAAAAATCCCGTAAATGATTTCATCCGACCGATGGCCGTAAGTCCCACCAATGACGTCACTCGTCGAATCTATTGTTTTTTTTATAAATGATAATTATGATCATTATTATTTTTTTTCAATTATTCTTTTTAATTTGTAATCTCGGCTAAGGCTGAAGAGCCCGTTATTATTATTATTGTTGATTCTTGGTTTCATTATTAAATATATTTCTACTATTATGAATTTTACGAACAGTTATTTAGCCGTGGATTAAGGATCTGAGTACAATTAAAAATTATTAGAAAATTAAAATCAATATGTGGCGTTAATTAAAGGCGACAAAAATTACGGATTTCGTTGAAATAAAAGGGGAAATGTCCCGGTATGGAGCAGTTGAGGCGAGACTTGAGAAAACTGGTCCAGCGGTTGCTCCAGCGGTGAGGCCCGCCCTTGTCGTTCTTGCACACGCGGCCGACGCGAGAGAAAATCGACTAAAGCAAAACAATGAATCAAAAATTTATTGAATTGTACTATTAATTAGTAGCACAAGAGTTTATAAATTAATATTAAATTACAATTACTTTAATTAAATTACTTGATAATTTAATAAATTTACTTTGCCGCAGTTGATGTACTCGACGGCGGTCTCGCGGAAAAAGAAGTAGACGTGGTCACCGTGGTCCAGCGAACTGACGAAACTCGGCGCTGAAAATCAACGTTAACACGTCAATAAATAGATAACCATTAAAATATAATGTAAATATCTAATTAATTTTAATTGTCTCAACTATTAGAATCAATATAGGTTAATCAAATTACAATTAATGCAAATACCGTTCAGATGTTTGAGATCATACTGCTCCGTTCGTAATGGCTCCCGGTAGATCAAGGGATCCAGGGCGGAAAAATCCGACACCGTCCCAGCGTACAGCTCTCCGCCTACAATCAATGAATCAATAAATCATCTCACTTCAAGTCAATAGCCCATTTAAACCCAAAACAACTACGCTTTCTAATGAAATTGCAATTATTTCTATCGACTTATTCATTAACCAACTACATCTCGTTAATTTTAAAGACATGAATTAATAAGAGGAGAATAACTGAGAAACACGAAAAGAGGAAATACCGCTAACGACGGCCGTGCTATTGTGATTGGGATCGAAGGGACACAATCCTTTACCGCTGGTCTCCTTCCGCAACGTCAGTTTCCCATCCTGTTTCAACGCACATTACAATTAAAACACTTCTGTATAGAAAGGTATCAACTGAACTGACCAAGTGAGAGTCATTCCATTTAGAACACGTCAATAAAGAGAGCTGGTTTTAAACACATCCATGTTATATAATTCAAATTACATTACTATCCTATTTCTTATAAAAAACATCAGATTGACTAATGTAATTAAACTATAATCACAGTTAATACAGTAATAAAATACAAATTATGTTACTTGTTGGTTATAACGCCGGCAGAGGGGGTTAAAGGCGTTGGTGCCACAGACGATCATCTCCTCGTCACTGACGCGTCCCAGGACCCGAATGTAGTTCTGGCAATCGTCCTGGGGGAAAAAATTCACATGAAACATAAATTACATTTAAATGTTATCATCACTATTCACTTATTCTATAGCCATTAAGTTTTGTGCGACTATTTTTGTCAAGTTCTATTTTCCTTGGGTGAATTAGATTTTCAACAACAAAAATTAAAAATTACGTTATTTAAATAAATTCTAACTGGCCAATGAGAGAGACACTTCAATAAACGAGTAATTTACCTCAGATTTGCCCTTGACGAGGCACATGTCCCTTGACGACGACGTTGGGTGCCAATCGATCCTCTAAACGAGTACAAATATTTTAATTAACTTGAAATCAATTAACGATTAACATAATAGTTATAAAAGAGCCAATTTACGTGTTGTCTATTTTCCGTCATGTCGGCCAGGCTGAGATTGTAGACGTAGTTGCGCGCGCCGATGAGTAACGAAGCGCCGTCGTGCTGCAGCAGCTTGAAATGGTCCGCGTGCGATCGGTTGCCATGGAAACGGTAACTTTCTGACGCACCTTCAATATCCGTCGTTACAAAAGTTAAAAGTATGAAATTAAAAGAGAAAAAATTTCAATTAAATCATCTAAATACATCAACTCTTAAATGATTATTTAATTTTCAATAAGGAGTTGAGAATGACTTCTGTGACCTTTGACCTTTCTTATACTTACGGCTACGTAATTAGAAATCAAAATTTTTAATCAATTTGAATAAATTTGATGCAATTAGTTAAAGTCTAATTATTCGCTTAAAGTTAATGAATATAATTATGTTTAATTTACCTAATTTCGTAGTCCTTCTGGGTTGACTATCTTCCTGCCATGCACTGTGCACACCGACAATGACAGTACTTAACAAGCACGCCAATAGAAGCTCCAAACACTGCTGCATTTTATTGTTTAATATCCCCTCCGTGTAATTTCCTTCTTTGGTTTTAATTCAATTATTGAGAATTTCGGAGGGAGATTTCCAAGGTCAGACGCCGAGAATCAACACAGATAGAATAATTGCTGCGCCGCCATCTTGTTTTCCTAGCCTTTTAACAGATGAATAATATTTAAATTTTTCTTTAATTTAAAATAAAATTTAAATAAAAATTTTTGAAAAGTACAGAGAGAGACGCACGCCAGACGGATCTAACTAAAAATACACACGTTTCAAACTTGGCGCCCTTTTTTCAATCTTTAAAAAACTTACAGAAATTTTAGAATACAGAAGATAATCTCAAGAGGGAAGCAACCACTCCTGAAAGCATCTTAATTGCTTGTTCTGTTCAAACTCGGGGGAAAAAAGATAAAAAGCTGTGCAGCGTACTTGAAAAACGAGTACTCATTCAAAAGTAACCGTTAGAGCAATGAAAATGATTACGCGGTAACCGAGTTCAACCCTTGATTGTGTTGATGAGAAGGGGGGCAACACACGAGGAATGGTTTTTACATCTGCACCACCGTTGTGACCTCGGGGCTGTTCTTTGGAGAAAAGGAACACACTTAAAAACCTGTCCGCTGGCCAATAGTATTTCCACTCGTTACCGAATCTAATTTCAAACCCGGGACTGACTACCATTTGAACCTTTTTTCCTCTTTTTAAGTTTTGAATTCTTGAACTGACTGTTTTTTTTTAAGTCTTGTATTTTTGGCGGGAATTGTAAAATAAAATGAGAGACGAACTCCCAGTAAACCGAAAGGTGGAAACACTGTGTTTGTAAAGTTCCCCCCGGTTTTCTTTGAAACAGATTCGAAATTTCGAACTTACCGCCAAGATTTCAAAATTATCAATGCGGTAGATTATCCACCAGTCAGAGATATTCTGTTCAATTCGGGTTGTTAACACAGTTTCACTATACAGCTAACCAGCCACCTAAACTTTTAATGAGAGATTGTGGGAACTACAAATGCGACCTTTGATCTCGGGCAGCTAACGGCAGCAAACTGAATGCCTCATCGTACGATGCTAGGATAGGAGTTAGGGAGGAGGGGAGTCCAGCGCCTTTTCCTGTCAACCACTCAGGTGTCGTGTTCGGCACCACGTGACTCAGGGGCGGGGCTTAATTTGAAGTTTTTAACCCGCGGGCTAAAAGTTGTACGAGAGCGACGGAGTCTTGCCAACACCTGGAAGGGTCACGGCCTCTTACCTGCTATTCTTCTTCTCCGTCGTCTCCTTTGGTCAAGCTGTACGGGGGGTTCACAACTCTCGTAAAAATATCCTTTAGAGATTCTAGTTCATAATCCTTGTAAGATTCTTGGTGCTCTGAAACATTCTTGTAAAGATCACGTTCTTCAAGAATTATGCTAAAATGAGAAACTAGCAAAACGCTGATATAAATGATGAAGGAATCATGAAGATTCGCCAGCTTCGCAGGAGTTAACACGTTTTCAAAGGATACGCCAACGATTCCATTTTTTAAGGTTCATCCTACCTTGATTCTAAAAAGAACAAAATATGCAAATGATCAAAAGAATCACGAAGATTCATGAAGTTGGTGAGGGTTTTTATTATTTCAAAGGTTGCAAACCCCCAGGGGTCAGACCCGCAGAACGACGGGTTTTTGGACGGAGAGATGCACGCGAATGGTCGGAGAATGAAGGAAAGGTAGATGAACAAAAGTGTGGGGAGGAGAGGCACAAATGGAGAGAGGTAGTGGAACAAGATGACTGGACAACAAAAGAGTGAAAGAAAACGCCCCAGAGGGAAATAAACACCAAAACTGCAAAACGACAGATTCTTTTAACTTCTGTATTTACGATTCTTATAAAGATTCTTCTTTACAAGTTGAAGAATCATTCACAACCCTTGGCTTGTAACAATGGGCGAAGTCTTTTTTTTCAGGTTTTTAAAGGGACAGTCACGTGACTAAATCGGTTCCAACTTTCACGCTGACTCACACCCTAGCGTCAGAAACCTGTTCACCAGGAAAAACGGTTGGCAAATCACAAGAACCGTTTGTCAATCCCTTTTTCTTACCAACCGGGTTTTTAATTACCATCAATTTAAACCGTCAATTTACTTAATTCATCCCATTAAATTAATTATACACTACCTGTTTTACCTAATAAAACTGCCAATGCAACACGTAACTTACTAAAATATGAGTGAAGAAGATTTGAAGTAAGACGTGAGTGATTTAGGATATCAATTAAACCACCTGAGCGCGCGCTTTTCCCAACCGGAAACGGCGATTTAATAAACGTTTCCGCTTGTAATTCCTCTTAAAACGCCAACTTCCGCTCGAGATTTACCGCGCTGTGTACCTACAACAGGTCAGCTAAGAATCCTTACCAGAACCTGACTCTCTGATCCTTGGCAAACTTCTGAGGCGAGCAGTCGAATTAAGCAGCTTATCCCATGGATTACAGGAATTCCTTTTTGTTTATGAAGAGAAAGAAGGTGTTGCAAGTCATTAACCATGGGAGCGCACGTGCCCAAATATCCATTGGGTTCCACCTTCATGAGTTGTCATGGGAAACAGAGAAACCATTACAACTGTCATGGAACCGTTAGCCTGTAAACCGTCTTCCTTTCCGTTTAATAGCAGATCGAATTCAGTAGAGATCAGCACCTGTTTCATCACCTGTGTGGGTAGCCTATGAAGAAACCCTCTTCGCTGTTTACCAACATTCCTCCTCTGAGATCTTGTGCAATTCTGGCTTCCGGCCAGAGATTCCTCCTGGAATTTCAGTGATTCATATAAGAGGATTATAGTTATTTGAACCTTGCAAGGAATCTTACAGGGAATCTTAGTTTGACGTCAAGGAATTGACACCGCAAGCTCTTTCGTTACATACAGAGCTGGAGTGAAAGCCGTTTAAGAGGTGGCAAAAAAAAACGAGGTCAAACCGAGGTCACTAGGTCAAGCGGTTCATAGGTCACAGTGGAAAAGGTAATACCTGAAAGACAGCTCAGCATGGTTCTCAGCTAATTCTCTCACCTGTAAGCCGATCGATCAGCTGGTTTCGCTGCTGTGAATCGGAACCATCCATCAATTGACGCAGTCGATTATTGTTTACAAATTCCCTGAGACAGAAGACCTTCAGTATCGATTATGCATCGATTACGTTAGCGACAATGTCGTTGACTGATTCTCCCTCGTATCATTTTCTCTCAGTGATAGGTGGTTTTAGATGATCTCACAATCAATAAACAAACAAAAGACTATAGACACATTGTCTAATTCACTTAAGATATAGTGTATATAAATTAATCTCATATATACAAGGGAAACAAACTGAAGAGAAGTAACGATTGAGCTGTTCAATATGGTATGTTAACTTTAAGTGCAATATAGTTTAGTATAGTAATGGTATGGTAGTAGTGTTGTAGTACTGAATAGTATAGCGCAAGTATTAGCAAAAGCATAGTATGTTACTCGTATGTAGCATAGCACAGTGTAGTAAAATATAGTAATAGTATAGTATAAGTATTAGAAAAACATTAATATCATAGTGTATAGTACAGCTCAGTGTACAGAACAGTAGAGTGCTAGTGTTATTATTATATATAGTAGGAGTATAGCAGTGGCATGGAAGTAGTATTAGCATAGAATGGTATAGTAGTAGAATATAGTACCATAGTATAGTGCAGTATAGGATATAGTACGGCACAGTATTCCGTATAGTGAATCATAGTATAGTACCACTAGTATTGTATTGAGTACTGGGATTGTATGAAGCTGTCATCACTGGCGACGCTAAAAATAACGTTTCTCTGCTGGCGTGTTTCTAAACAGTAATCAGTTGTAATCCAAGCAAAAGCCAGCCAGGAGTCGACAAATATTTAGTGGTGGTGTACCCAGCATTTCTACGGGGTCCGCTGTACATACACTTGGGGTCTAAAAATGAACGAGTTTTATCAATTTGCCTTATCGTCAAGAACCTTGTTTTCTCAACTCCGAAGGCAAAGGAAAAAGGCGAACGGAATAGAATCTATAAATCACACTGTGGCGTTATTTTTGAGATGCGTAGGTGATTTGCTTTTCAGCTGGGGGCGATCCGATGTTTTCCAGTAAGTTGTTTACCGTTCTGACAGGTGCGGGAACCAGGTAAAAAATCAGAAACTAATGGTGGCCCGGATCAGCACTTTCTTGATAGAAAAACGGACCTCCCAGAATATATTCCCTACTCTCACAAGGTCGCAGTATCAAGATAGTTTTCTACAAGATCGTATGGGAAACAGTATAAGAGTAACTTGGTGTTCCGCCATTTTGAGCACCGCAGTCAAAATGCGCCTATCAAGTCTATAGTGATATTCTGCGAATTCTACAAGAAAGTAAGTTGATTCCCAGCACCTGTGCAGTATTAATCCCTTGATACAAAAGTAGTGATGGAGTAGGAAAACCCCTGTCGAGTTTGCCCTTTGACCCACTGCGCCTCTAAATTGGTACATTTTACCTACTGGTTCAGCTGACCATCTGCGCTTCTAACAAATTGAGGGTTTCCAATAAATTAGCCTACTTCTATGTAGTATGGAACAATTAGTTCAGTATTGTTAACAATATCGAACGAGAGATCAAGGTATCATACTCCGGTTTTTCTGCATTCCGTACCAAGAAACCTGCTGCGCGCTATTTGCGTCCTGTATAGCGCATGATCTGACGTCCTTGACATGGACTGCGTGTTGCAGCAGCCGCCTTTTTTATGCGTCTCTCGTGTATACTTTCCTCGAAGTACTGGGTTGCGTAAGAACTGTAACAATGGAGGTATAAGATTGAGTTTCTTTTGTCTCTGGTTATCGTGAGACGCTTGAAGAGCTTGTTAGGAACTAACTTTAGGGTCACGCCATTCTGTCCTCAATGATATCTATTACGTGGAAAGAGAGAGAAAGAAAGAGAGAGAGGTAGAGAGTAAACGGTACAAGAAGTTTTATATGCCTTACTTGGTAATATTTTTTTATCTCGCGCCAGCAATTTATCTTTTCCTAAACCAGAAAAAGAGAGAAAGTTTTTATGAACTTGAGTTCTCTATAATAGGAAGCTTGTTATAACTCTCTCTCTCCTATTATCTCTTATCAATCTAAAGTCTGTACATGTATAATTTGAAAGTAACCTGTAACGGATCTATCTGGAATTCTATGTCAGAGTATCTGTTTATAAATGCCCTGGGTATAAGTATCTGTCTGCTTATCTGGTACCGACCTACCTACCTATCTATCTATCTATCTATGTATCTATCTATCTATCTATTTGTTTATCCATCTATCTACCTAACTATATATCTATATATCTGTCTATTTATCTATCTGTCCATTTATCTATCTATTTATCTATCTATATATCTATCTATCTTTCTATCTATCTATCTGTCTGTCTGTCTGTCTATCTATCTATCTATCTACCTTTCTATCTATATCTATTTACCTAATTATCTTTCTAACTGTCTATCTATATATCCACTTATCTAACTGTAACTAACTATATACGTGATCTATTTGTCTATTATTCCTTTATATGCTTACATATATATCTAACCATTCACTTTACAACTTGTCTATACCTACCACCTACCGATCCCATACGCGGACATCGTAGGCTTTGCTAATACACGTGAATGTGATAACATGCATTCAATTAACACAGACGTGATTGTACATTACTTTTACGTTTCCTCGTTGCTTTACAAATTACATTTACACGTAAGGCATAGTACTAACTAATTGTCACAAGAACTACTTTCTCTATACCAAAGCCATTCTTGTTTTCGTAAATGTATTACATTCACACGGCTGCGGCATAGCCTTGGCTGGAGACCGGAGTTAAGGTATACTGACCCTTGAGGGCTGAGGATAAAATGAATGGTTGTGTAAGACATCAAGTCAGAAGAGCGGAACCACGCTTTGGAAATAAGACAGCGTCGCCAGTGGCACGTTAGGGCTTTATATAGATCTCAATCAATAGCGGCGCCCTCTGGAACTTTTACCTTGGCCCAAAGTGGTTTCTGTGCGTGTTGCCACAAACACGGGCCCATGGCCAGTAGGGCTCTTATGGTGAACCAAAATTACTGTAGGATGCTCCTCTCGATGCGTATAAAAATAACTCCCTGAACGTGACCATATAACTTGGCATGATTTCGTATACCCTCTTTATATAAAGAGAAAGAAAGCCCCCTTGTGTGAAGATACAGCATATCGTTCGTTCTATGCAGCTCGAGTTGCTCTGTAACCTTTGCAGACTTCGTCCACGGCCTTGGATTCATGCAGAGGTTCAATCATGTCAAAAGATTTTGCACGGATGGTCATTCTTCTAGAGGTCTGATGTTGCGACAGGCAGAATCTGATTATCTGGATGTTCAAATCGCGTTAGCCAGTCGACCTTTAGCATGTGGCGCATATGATGGATTCTGTGTATTTCGGAACCTTATGTTCGTTTTCCCGCTGGAAAACTAGTTTCGAAATAGCAGGTATAGCGGTAGAATATCTGAGGCATGCAGTGCTCTGACCTGCTTGGCTATGGATTTCGGATTAGCATCAGAACGGACCAGTGACCCTGTAAGGTCAAATTCATTTGTACTGGGACCCGTATTACAAGGACCCACCATGGTGCGACGTTAAGGCTCACCTACAGCCTAAACAAACGTTTCAAATAGTTTTATTGTCCGCAGTACAAAAAAGACACTGTGCAAAACAGCAGGGATGTGCTCAACAACGGGTTGGCCAGGGCCAGAGGTACCTCCCCCCTCTCCCAGCTTGAAATGCTTTGTTTTCTCGATCGGTAGATGGCGATAAGTCGCAGTGAATGCATCTTGTCTACCTGGGATTCCTCTTCTTTACGATTTGTGATTAAGTATTCCAAACCATCTAGATGGTTAGCTTAAATAACTCTAGGAATAGCTATTGTTTAGCTACACATGGAACAGATTCTTGGAACATTATTTAGTTACTATACCCAATGAACACCTAGGCTATAAATAACATAGGTTTACATTACCACGATCTGAAAAACTTACGCTCCTTGAGATGGATGCATATCAGAATATTGTGTCGATATTCTGTCCACAGAAACAGTATTGATTAGCAAAGTTGATGTTGTAGTAGTCGAAGAAGTACGGAAACATTAGGTTTCTCGTAAACTCAGTTTTGTAACTTGAACAACCCCAAAGCATATATCCTCCAGAATACAGTGGAAGGCTACTCCCATGTATCACCACAGTAAGTACTCAAATCAACAATTTAAGTTTCCGTCTTGTCTACCAGGTCCCTGTCACGATGACCAGTCAAAGATTTTCATTTATTCCATTTCTTTCTGGTTAATTAACCGTAACCGCCCTTGCACAGTACCGTCCGTCGCACTACCATAAAATTCATGGGAATACTCAAAACTTCACCACTAAATGTCTCGAGATCTACCTAAAACTGGGTGCAACCCCGAGAGAACCTCCTGCATGGGGAGGTACACTCTAAGCTCTGGTTTTAAATATTTTCTAAGAGATAAGCGATGGGAGTAGTCTCGGAAGTATCTCCATAGTTTCCTTGGCTACACTGACTATAAAACCCGAACCAACGCTGCTATTTTTTCTAAAGCAGGATTATCCGTTGCTTGAAACGCAATGGCCTTAACGACTCTCTTGACCGTTTTACTTCTAATAGGTACTGCAGTGGTAGTAACCAAAGATGAAGACTTACGAGGGAAACATTTTCGAATCGCTGTATCTGAGGTAGTACCTCTTTTGCTTCTGTTTTACCATAAAAAGTCTAAACAAGTTATGCTCTTCTCCAGCAAATTGGCTCGGCGACGTTCCACCGCTCGGCCAACGGTACCATCATCGGATACTCCGGAGCCATGATCGAACTTCTAAAATGGTTGTCCCAGAGACTGAAATTCACGTATACTGAATACACCAGTCACCCAGTTCTCCGTAATATTCCCCAATTGAATGACTTAGGTATACACTGATTCCGGATTTTCTGCAACTAGAGCCACTTCCCAACGGTACCTACATTGGGGTACTTGGCATGCTTCGCGAAAAGGTCTTGTGCGATTTACCTTGCTGGAATTTTGATTAGTCCGTCTTGACGCAAGTTCGTTCTTTACAGAAGGTGGATTTTGCTTTCACCGGTTTGACTATGGTTACAACACACTACCAGTTCGTCGATTACACGTTGCCCGTGCATGAAGCACCAGATGTACTTTTGCTACCTCTGCCGAAAGAAGAGAGCCGGGCCCTGGCTACTATAAAGCCTTTCACTCTAACGGTAACGTTTTATCAAATTCATTGGAAATCCTACTACAGTATGTAGCATTTTGTTAGGTTTGGATCCTCCTCTTGGGTACCCTGCTGTTGATATCACTTGTACTCAACTATTGCATCGGATGTCGAACCCAACAGAAGACGGATGTATTCAGTTTGCTGCAGCGTAATGTGCAATTGATCCTAGGACAAGGTATCCGACTTTTCCAATCTCATTTTACGATAGCATAATGCTCAGAGTTAATCCAAAGGTGGGTTTGAATCGTTTTCAATTAAACCGATAAAAATCCGCATCGCACTCTGTGGATGGCTCTTGGCCGCCCTAATCTTCGTCAACTGCTACACGAGCAGTTTTATCTCGTACGCCACTGCTCCAAAGCTGCTCCCACAACCGAAAACGTTCACTGATCTTGCTTACAAGTCCGAATTGCAGCCGATCGTCATTCAAAATTTATTCGTTTCAGTGTTCTCGGTAAGCCTATATACGTATTTATCCTTGTTGCATGTTATACTTTCAAGAGCCTTGGGTTTCAGTACTTTCCAAACGATAGTGCCAGTAAGGTTCTTGACGCCAGAGTCCGTGAAAATCCTCAAAACACCCTGCCCAACATCTGGGGAACGGTTGAACGTGTCAGCTCTGGATGCTGTGTCTTCATCTACGTAAATATTTCACTGGATATTTTTATCGCTAGCCACTTATAGTTTGTTCTTTGGACTTTGTAGCCGAAATTTGGACTAGAAATACTTTTACTTCGTGATCTGAAGAAAACTGGGAAGTGTAGATGCAGTATGACCAACGATGCGGTGCTTTGGGAGTACTTCGCCATTGGGACTCACAAAAACAGCCCATATACAACCTTGTTATCAAAAGAGTACGTCTGTGTAGGATTCATAGTCAGCTCAGTACACGTTTTGCTAATACTATTCTTGCATAGGATCCTAGTAGCCAAGGAGATGGGTTTAATTCAGTACTGGATGATGGCTGTGTCCGTACGGCCTTACAAATGTCTGGTAGCGGAGAAAAGTAAAACTAGGCCTTTGACAATCCATGATTTAAGTGGAGCCTTTATCATCCTCATCTGCGGAGTGAGCATCAGCATCGCCGTGTTTGCTGCAGAAGTTCTGAAGATGAAACTCACTAGCAAGAAACGTAAATCCGCAGGGAGTGTGAGAATAGTTGTTCAAAATGTCAGAAATTTTCGCTCTATCAACCGGAACTGAAAAAAGACAGACTAGCTCTCCTCACCCTGCTACTCCCCGTTCTATCTCGTTGTCTTTAAAACTGAGGATCGATTCGTTTAACACGGAGTAGGGTTCCTGTGTCTCACGCACCTTGAACCCTATGAATCCTTTATCAGAGAGCGGAACCCCTTCAGCGCTTTTCCTTTCGTGCACACCTAAGAGGGCCTAATATTTTATGCTTTGCGTGCTACTATAAGCTAACCCCTCTCCCATACAGTGCCTGTGGGGGGGGATCTTAACGAAATAATATGTTCACACTGTACAAGAAAACTTTTCCTCTTGCGCTTTATTGAATCTGAATGATGTTAGTAGTTCAAAGACGCTCTAACATAGGGAATGTTCGTTTTTTAGTTAGGTACGTAGATCTGCAGATTCAAATAATGGTAAACAGACTTCTGTTTAGTATTACCTTCCTTGCGCAAATCCCTGTACGGTCCAAACAGAAAAAAAACAGTTCTTGCTCGGGAAAAGTCGATTGCTTATTGATCCCCCAGTTTCATAGTTATAGCATTTCAAAAAATACCGAGGGTAGAATTGATAATACTTAATACACTGATAAAGTTTGGTTACATTCGGTTCGTTAGTTCTGTCAACATAAAATTAAAGGCTCGTTAAAAATCGTTAACGTGAAAACGATATGGCCCTCATGGATCTTAACGCCGGAAAAATGGTTAAGTACTTGGTATTCCCAGTGCAAAAACAATCAGCAGGTCTACCAGTAGTTCGATCAACTCTGGTTCCGGTCTGGTTTGCTTAAGGAGGCAGAAACTGCTGAAATTCGTCCATATCCAGCAGGCAGACGGTTAGCAGTAGGTCGTTCAGCAGGTGCTCGACCTACTGGATTCTACATTGGGTTATCCTCTCACTTTAGCCCATAAATTGCTATCCATAACTTGGAAGTGTATATACTGACTGGTGAGAATTCAGTCGTCGTAGCAAGCAGCTTATACCCGCTTATACCCGGTTTGAAAAATTGCCATACACAGCTTGGATACCCTGCATGTAACCCAACACATTTGGTTATGGACTTACTTGTGTCCTTGTTACTTTCATAATGGAATATTTGGGAAGCTGTGTCGTGTTTTTTTTCCTGTAACCTGTATATTTGTGTGTTCATTCTGACCGTTTGACAAACTAGCGTTGTAAAGCAAACAGTGTCTCTTGTGTTGACGATATAGTAATTGCAAGTACAACGAAGGAGGCGAGGAAGGGTATGAATGGGGTAGCGGGGGTGGGACGAAAGAGATGGAACAACTTCGACGGGTTCGGAACCTCCCAGGTTAATTATATCAAATTCAAGTCCGAACTTTAACGGATAATGTCCAGTCTGCATCTGAAAAGACACTACAGGTAGACGATGTGGCAGTTGCGAGAAAAGTAACATTATGGAAGGGTTGTTACTCAACTGTTAATTACTAGTAAGAAGCACAATACTGCGAGTTTCCAACTTGTGTATTCTTGAAGTTACCGCATGATTTAAGAGAAGAGAGGTACTATATTGTGCATGTATGCATATTGAGCACTACGTTAAGTACTACAGCAGCGTCGAAACGTCCACGTCTGGTAACTGCTTTCCAGCTTGTGGAGCTGCTTTTATAGTTCAATTCGTGCGTGAATTTTCCTTGGTTTCTTCGGTTTCCGCCGAAGCATTTCAAGTCCGAAAAACAGGATGCTAACAGCGAGTCCAATAAACAAAATCATAAAAGCGCTGCTGAGGTCCTTGAGAGTCAAGGGTCGAATCTTGGTCTCGGGAGGCTGTAGGCATTTGTACGGACGTTTGACCACTCGCCTGAACCAATACTCTACTAAACCAAATTCCTTTGCTCGAAGCATTCTGCAAAGAAAAATATCGAGAGATAAATACATTTGCTAAAGTTGCCGTCACTGTAAAAGATACTCGGTGGATATCGCTGAAGTATATGGGCTGCCTTTCTGGGTGGCAAACACGTAATAGTCCCAAGTCACGGGTGCTCTAGTTATACTGGCCCTGCACTGGCCCGTCTTCTTCAGATCCTTGTACAAGTAGATTTCCAACAGACCTTTGGGCTGCACCGTAGGTACCATAATATTTGTCGCGTTAACTTAAAACATGGTTGTTCTTACGCAAAAGTAAACGCAGCAGCCAGTAGCAACGCGGTCAACAAAGTCGGAGTTGTCAGGGAAGATACTCTTAGTGGGGTTCCGTTGAATTCTCTCACCTAAGATGCGAAATGCCTGGGAACCGAGTTGGTCCTTTTCAAGAGTGAATAAGTAACAGTCCTGACCAAGTGCAGTTGAAGTTATATATATTTACCGTGAAAACCGACACCAGAGCAAACTGAGGTGCAATGGGTAACAGATCAGTTTTGAATGCTACATCGTCAACAGTTTCAGCTACGGGTACTAGTCGCGGGAACGTCGCTGCCGCGATATAACTACTAGTATACAAGTTGACGAATACTACTACGCCTAGGATCCAGCCGAAGAGAGCCAAGCGACTGTACAGAGATCCAAACGACGGGCTGGAGAACCCACCTTTATAGACATACTTAAACAGTTAGGAAAGATCCGTTGGTACGATTATCTCTTTCGTGTTTTTTGGACGGTGCATAACGTTATAAGTACCTTGTCCTAGAAGAAGTTGCAAATTGCAGATTATTAGCGATGTCATTGTGGTTGTCGGGTTTTGGACCCCGGTCACTTTTACCTCCAGTTTGAGTATACCGTACAGCAAGACGACAACTGACATAGCCGTTGCCAACAGAAGCATCCAGGTCTGAAATACAAAAGCGTACTTGTAACTACAGGACCAAGTATCGAGCAGCATAACTTGGTTAACTGCTAGTGAGTATGGTTTGATGACTGCCAAGAAGCGGCTTTCCTCGATTGGTAAGGGTACCAGAATGGTCACAGGCTCGTCTCGGAGTGTAGCGGTGAAATCGGCAATCTTAAAACCGCCAACTGCCATCGCAAAGGCGGCTGCAGCCAGATCAGCCTCCTATGATTAGAGCGAGACACTTTGCATAGGACAAATGTTCAAACTTGATTAACACTAGATGAAGACGATCGTCGACCTTATTATGGAGCAGGCCGTAAGCGCCGACAAAGGTACCGTTGGGCAAAGGATCCATGCGCATGAAAGTAGGTACTAGGGTATAACTATTGAAGGTACAACACATTAGAGATAGTCTTTACAGTATCACTATCTTGGTGTTACATACGTGAACTTGAGCCTGTTAGCTACCCACGAGAGAATATCCGCAGGAACTCCGTCAACTCCAAGGAACGTGCCATTGGAGCTTCGGATAAAAATGTTCCCTCCATTTTGCTGTTGTGGATTAATAGTTCAGGTAGATAGATAGATAGATGACGGATAGGTAGACACGGAATAGACAGACAGACGGAAGTAGAGGTAGATATAAAACTGGAGAAATAGGGATAGATTCTGTGAGCGACAGACCTCACAAACTGCTACTTTCAAATGCTTCCCGGCAAGGTTATTCTGAGGTCCAGCGCCGAGACCTCCAGCAGCATTTAGCAGGAATGCTAGTGTGCAACTAACGAGAAGAGACATTCTGGAGAATTTGGTTATCGCAACCCCAGCCAAAGGGGTAGTATATATACCGCGGTTTCTGCTGCGTTCTCCTATACATGGGCTTCGAAGGTCAGCAAGCTCAAGGGTAAACTCGCAAGGGTCCTTGCCATTTTCGCACGCTTTATATTTCATAAAGAGAAGAGGGACACCGTTGAACTGAATGTGGATCCACAGGCACTGCCTCTCAGCACAGGTGAAGACAGTGCAATGCATAATGGAGCACCAAACAGCGTAATACTATTCCCTTACATGATACAGTCAAGGGTTTTGCCCTTGCAGTTTTAAAATACCAGGAACAAACCTATTTTCTAACCGCAATAATCGTATAATTACTTCATATACTTTCTGCATAGCCCAGCCAAATTCACGTGTACCTTCAATTTAGTTTATGTACTTGTGCACAAAATATTCCAGTCCTACTCATATGTATTCATTGTCTGAACATCATTCTAGTAATATTACTTCTTCCGCGAAAGAGAGATGGTTTCACCATAGCTCGATATCTTACTCAAAGATTCCGGTATCTCACGCACAGTTAACCCTTGAAATGCTTGACGACAATCGCCCCTCCGTTTGCCCTTTATATATCATCATACATGTAGACGTTCGGTCATTACTAATGACAATCTTGGGAAATTCAGGGATTGATTCAGTGCTGAGCTTGTATCACTCGTGGTTACCAAGTCAACCCAAGAACGTGAAACCATAGACTCTACATGGAAGGCTACATCAATGCTCATACTTTTAAGATAAACCCGTGCGATTTTGTGAGGTTATATTTTCCCTTTCAAGAGCCACAGTGCTTTTGAATACGTACTGGTACTACATCCACATATTACACATGGTACATGCAGTGATTACGTGAATGTTAGCGGCTTATTGTTACACCGGTAACTGAATAGCCAGTGTGCACACTTGGCATATTCTTATACAGTTCATTTAGGGATCATCTTGATCCTGTTCAATTTGCGTGACAAAATTTCCAGCCCGAAAACTAAGGTACTGATCACCAGACCGAGAACTAGGACCACGAAAGCACTGCTGAGGTCATTGAGCGTCAGGGGCCGAATCTTGGTCTCGGGAGGCTGTAGGCATTTGTATGGACGTTTTACCACTTGTCTGAACCAATAGTCCGTTAAACCTAGTTCCTTCGCCTGTAGTATCCTGTTAAAAGAAGCGCTGAGAAAGCGTGTTTAAAGACATAGTCTGAAGAGACATTACTCCGTGGATAAGGCTGAGGTATATGAGCTGCCTTTTGGAGTTACAAACACGTAGTAGTCCCAACCTAAATCTGTCTTGGGAAGGCTGGCACGGCACTCTCCAGTCTTCTTCAAGTCTCTAAACAGGTATATCTCCAAGAGAGCCCTGGGCTGCAAAGCTGGAATTATATGGGATCACAAAGATAATGTAATTAGTTTAATACGCAGAAGTAAACGCAGCAGCCAGTGGCAACGCGGTCAACGAAGTCAGATGCGTCGGGAAAGATGGTCTTATTGGGGTTCTGCCGAATTCTCTCGCCCACTATACGAACTACCTGGGAACCACGTTGATCCTACATTTAATGTATCGATGGTTAACTGCTGCTATAGTGAGCAGTAGAAGGTGACCATACAGTGTAGTATGATACTAAAGAGTACTGTGGTAGAATCGGTAGCAGTTCCGTTTTGTAGGCTACATCCTCGGCGGTTTCGGCTACGGGTACTAACCGCGGGATCGTTGCTGCCGAAATGTAGCTGCCAGTGTAGGAATTGACGAATACTACAATCCCTAGAATCCAGCCGGAAAGAGCCAAGCGGCTGCACAGGGAGCTGAACGAAATGCTGGGAAAACCACCTGGATATAGACGCACTTGACAATAACTAAACACATGTTAAAACCACATAGACGTACCTTGCCCGAGAATTAGTTGCAAATTGTAGATGACAAGCGATGACATACCGGGCGTACGGTTTGAACCAACAGTAATTGATTGGTTCAGTTTAAGTATACCCATACAGCAAGACGGCAAGTGTTATCGCCGTAACCAGCAGAATCAACCAGGTCTAGTTAAGACAATAGTTAATCTAAATCTAATTGTTTCCTTCTGCTTTACCATATACAGTTGGTGAGAATGGTCGGATAACTGCCAGGATTCGGCTCTCCTCGACTGGTAAAGGCACAAGCATGGCAACTGGTTCGTCTCGCAGAGTAGCAGTGAAATCAGCAATCTGGAAACCATCAGCCGAGGGGTTGGCAACTCATCCTGGAAGCGTACGAGATTTTTTTGATTTTTTTTAGATTTCGTGATTAAAATGGATAATTACATGATGCCAATGATTATTTGGTGATTTGCGGTGATTTCTCAACGAGATCTGTCGAATGCACTAATTTTTCTTCAACTTTGTTTAACTTTTTGGATGTGATTTTTTTGATTTTTTCCCAAAGTGTACGAATGATCAACTGAGTTGCCACCCCCTCGCCATCAGCCGATATTGCAAAGTAAGCTGCAGCAAGATCAACTTCCTAGTTTTCACCAGCAAGATTCTTTAGCATGTCCCATGAGCAACTTGGATAACAAGGATCGAACCTTGTCATGAATTAAAGCATACGCTCCAGTCCAAGTACCGTTAGGCAAAGGATCCAAGCGCATGATAGTTGGTACCAGGCTATATCTGTTACGGATAAAAACAAAAGGAGAAACTTTAGTCATGATTGGTTAGTAGGTATTTACTTACGTGAACTTGAGCCTGCTGGCTATCCAAGAAAGGAGCTCGACAGGAACTCCTTTGGCACCGAGGAATGTGCCATTGGCACTCCGCACGAATATGTTTCCACCATTTTGCTGTTAAAATAGATACTTCAGACACATAGACAGACATATTTAATAGATAGATAGATAGGTAGAAAGGTTGTTAAGTAGCAGGTGGTTACATATCTAGGTAAAGATAAAAAGCTAGCTAGATAGACAGATGTATAGGTAGATAGACGGGCGGATAGATAGATAGATAGGACAGTTAGATGATGGTATACAGACAGATGCATGAATAGAGAGAAACAGATAGGTAGATAGATGTATATAGAAAGGCAAACCTCGGATACTGCTACTTTCAGATGCTTCCCGGCTAGGTTGCTCTGAGCTTCAGCCTCGATCCCTCCAGCAAGATATAGCATAGGACGACTGCTAGTATGACGCTAAGGACAAGACTCATTGCCACAGATGTTCGGTTCCCGTAACCCTAATACAATGAACAGTTTATGTATATGGGGCCCCCTATTTATAAGGCCGCACTACTAGCAGTGGGTCTTATGGACCGGGGAGGACCGGCTAGGAGGCAAAAGTGGGTAAGGTTCCCTCCCACTTTCACATGGTTAATAATTAAAGCATACTGTCCGGTTCCGCTTGAATAAAATTTAAATTAAGTTTGATTTAAGTTGAGTTGGTCGTTATATATGCTACTTACCCATAGCGTTTGAGAGGTGTCGATGAGATTTGTCTAAACCAAGAGAACCTATCTCGCATGCAAAGTAATGCTGCTGCTGGACGTTTACCGAGCTTTCGCCACGGGCTCTAAACACTGAATTTCTTAACATCTGGCGGTGTTCTCCTTTACCTGCCCTTTAAAACTCGTTAATAATGACGACATGAGGCAATTGTAAATCAGTAATTAGCTTTGAACGGTTGAACTCTTAGCCACTTTCTTGGGCTCAATGAAGTAAATTTGTAAGATAAAGGCACCTTTAAAGTTAATGTTTACAAACTATAGAGTAAGTAACACAGACTTAAAGAAAAAGGTGCTAATCACTTGTTTCTTCTGCGACGTTCTTTTCACAATACTATTGCTCAGCAGCCACAAGCAGCTATTGAGAGACATCTAGCGACTTGTGTTACTACTTAATCTGGTAAGATATACAATCTACGAGGGCCACTTGCAAGCTAGTAGATAAATATTTGAGTTGTCACTTTCCGCATAGGAGGTATTGCGTGTCACAGTGCATGACAATGATTCATGTTTAGCCAGGGCTAATGAACAGAGTCAACAGAGACCCCATAAAGCAATGCGGTATATGAAACTCAACCGCACGATATGTTCACAGCGGTGTATCTCCCAAGTTCAACTGCACACAACATTCACTGAATTACTACATCATACTCTTATGGTAAGCCAGTATAGTTGCACTATTAGAACATGGAACCTTTGGGATTATGCCCTGGCAAGCCGAGTTGTAAAGCTGCTAACATTTCCTCCGCGTTTAGTACGATTGTTATAGCGACCACCAGATTCCACTGGACTGTAATCACCCACTGGAGTATGAGAGGGAGGAAAAAAGGCGCGAGATAAATGGACTCGCGGCATAGTAATAACCAGCAATGATTCGGAATAAAAAGAAAAAGAATAGATAGAAAAGACTCGACGCTTAGAACCTCCAAGGCTATCCTCCCAAGCTTATGGAACGTGTAGAAGGGACCCCTGCTGATGACGTTTATAACTGCTCTGCCAGCGTGAGTTCACTTCCGCACTGACTTTCTTCCTATTCCGTGGTGAAAAGTACAGCAGCTTTTTATTAAATATATCTCCCACTCACACACAGTATTTTTTCTGTAAACATTAAGATCAAAGCGCGTATTCAGCGCTATTCATTCTACAGGCCAACTGAAATGAAATTCTCCTATTGGTCTTAAAACTCGTGCTATCTCATTATGACTGTAATCTTAAGAGAGAGAGGGAGAGAGGAGAAACAGACGAACCTTTTTGAAGGGAACACAGAATAATTGGTTCGCTAGTTAGCCAGCGCAAGACGGGCAAATATGAAAAGGAAGTCTTGGATAAATAAAGACGGCGTGTCTATTAAAAAGCAGCTGCAAGCAACGCTAGCCGATATTAGAACCGGTACGTATCGTCGCTGGTTGTTGCTTGTTTGAGCAACGTCAAGTATATAAAGAGTAGTACAGCGCGCCACGTGCTTGCAGGGCGGTGGGGCAGCAGCTTATTGATGCAGGTATATTTCAGTTACTTGGACAGAGAGACACATAGATAGATATAGGTAGATTTAAGACAGATAGACAGTTACCTAGTTCGATAGTTAGATAGTTAGGTAGATAGATGGATGGATAGATAGACAGATGGTGAGATAGATAGGTGAATAGATGGAAAAAAGATAGATACATAGAAAGATGGATAGATGGAAAGATGGATCGCTCAGTAGATAGAGTAGATAGACAGATAGATAGATACATAGATAGACACATAGATAAGTTTAGATAGATAGATAGATAGATAGATAGACAGATAAGTAAATAGATAGATACATAGATATATAAAGGGATAGGTAGATAGACAGATAGATTCAGATACATAGACAGATGGGCGTATATACAAAGATAAGCATCCTGTTAACAAAACTCTATTTACTTTCAAAGGATAACTGCTCCGTCGCATCGAATATTTCAAAGTCAACTAACATACTTGTCAAGAGGTGCGACGAGAAGTAAAGCAAACACTTTTGCAACCGACTGCATCGGTTCGTCGGTGAAGCGCTAAAACGGCAATGGAAAGCAGAGGTGACTCGATTAGTTGAAAGGCCATGGATAGCACGTGACATCCATGTCATGGCGTGTCCTGGGTGCTCACCGTGGTCGACTCTTGGTCGCCATGATTGGCCCAGACAGCTGTCTGCTTAATTTGCTTTTCCTGCGCCAGGATTTCTTTATTTGAAATTCTATTTATGTTTTTCTTGCGGAGCCCGGCAGCAATAAACAAAAGCGCAATGCGGACCACTTACACAGGCATGGATCCATTACCGTAACCCACCCACACTCATCCTGACCGCTGAACAGTCTAATCATTGATCCCTAGTCCAGCATTCAACCTTGTGCGCTAGTCAATATAACTTGCTCATTTAGTCATATTGTTATAGTAATTATCCGGTAACTGAACCTTTCTCAGCTCAAGTCAGAGTTGCGTGAGTTCTCAGTATAATTGTTGGCATGTGATGCATAATTCATCAACTGCGGTATATCTTTGCAGCATATCACTTTTCAGCGTATTTTTTGTGGCAAGCCCCATTAGTAGGAAAGGACTGCAGCTTTGGCTTCATAAAAACACGCAGCACTTCTTCTATTTCATATAATTTTTTTAAAAAGAAGTAAATCCTTAAATGTGAACGAGGCGAGCAAGTGCCTGATTAATTTCCACCCAGGGTATCAGCTTCAGCTGTGGTCCTGTCTCGTTGTTGGATCGGAGCCAAAAGCCCGGCAACTCAATTTGCAGCAGCGATCTGGCAAATGACTTTAATGGTGTGCCCAACATAAAAAGATCTAAATGAATTGGCTTGTTTACCTGCAAACGATGTCCCCTACTGATGGCGGGCTCGACACTCTACGGTCAAATGACTTTGAGCAGCAAGTTCTCGAGTCAAACACACTTTTATTTTCATTTTATTCTTTCTTCAGAGAGTGGCAGTGGTCGGTGAATGAAGAAATATTGATAAAATCGGAAGGAAAAAAATTGTCAAAAATGGAGACTAGATTTCCATGATTAGAGGAAGGAGTTGAAGAACAAATACAACGGCATATAATGCGCTGAACGATCAACAGGCTGAAAAGTATTGCTCTAAATTCATTATAACAACCGTAATTTCAAAGAAAAGGAGACAACCTTTAAAGCAGCGTAGTGGGGGGAAAAGTAACAATGCGAGATCTTAAATGACTAGTAACTACCCAAACAGGGATTGCTTTTCTTCTTCTTTGTTCGCAACGCATTCTCACAGAATGGACTGCATCAAGACGACGCCGTCTGATCGTCCGGGGGAAACCTCCAGGTGAATAAGTCGAACCGCCTTCCGTCAGATGGCCAAAGCTGTGTCCCAAGATATGTTTTCGGTATGGAGAAATTTATACAGATGGGATCTTGTCTTGTCAATGGGCAAGGCATTAAGGATCCATGAAGTCCTTGCCGGTGTGTCCGAGTTTTTTGCCCAGTTCGTGCATGACTTCTTTGAATATGATCGAGTCGACGTTTTGGCCGAGCATGTAGAAGAGGAACCAGTCGCCCATTTTGGACTTTCGGATGATGGTGTTAATCACTTCGCGGTTAATGAGTCGGAAACGAATGTAGAGGAGATAGGCTCGCATGCGCGGACTCAGAATAATCACTGCCCTGTAGAGGAGCACGAGTACTGTGAGAAAGCCCAGCACCAGGAACCAGAACCAGAGAAAAATGTAGATTTTTTCGTTGACGATGTTGAGCGGCAGAATGCATAGAGCATCGTGTTTTTCAACTTCACCGGAGGTTCCGTACTTGTGGAAAGTGCACTTTGTCATACGCGGGAAGATGAGAATCAGCGGATCCACTCGGTCTTCCTGGTCCGATTCCGTGAAAGTTAACACGTCCAGGCCGAACGTCAAAAAGGCCCCGTCGAAGAACTTGTCCATTAAGAACATTTGGCCTGTTGTAAAGAACACCGTTTTAACTTATGTATACATGGATAAAAAGGTTAAGAGATAGATAGATACATATATTGAGACACAGATAGACATAGATAGACATAGATGGATAGACAGATTGACAGTTAGAGATAGATAGATAGATAGAAAGATAGATAGATAGATAGATAGATAGATAGATACATAGGGGATGGACAAATAGATGGACAAGTGGATAGATTTTTTTTAATTCATGAAAGAGGGCATGCAGGCTCTCGCCCATGGCCCCCTCTTATATGTCTGTATCCTTCAGAGTTAAATCTTGACTAACTGTACTTTGTCTTCACTTAAAAACTTCCTATCTATTTGGGATTGTGGATAGATAGATAGATAGGTAGATAAACAGGTAGATGGAGAGGTAGGTAGATTGACAGATAGGTAGATAGAAAGATAGATAGATAGATAAATAGATGGATAGAGAGATAGATAGATAGATAGATAAACAGGTAGATGGATTGATATGATACATTGATGAATAGGTAAACAGAAAGATGGACAGACAGACAGACAGACAGACAAATAGATAGATGGGCAGATAGATAGATCGATAAGGAGATAGACAGCCAGACAGATATATAGATAGGATTGTTGGATACACAGTTAGATAGACAGATAGAAGGGAAAGTTGTAGACGGAATAGGCAGCCTTCATAATATGCACATAAGCCAAACTTCTCTTTCAAAGGACACCTACTCAAGTTGCATCCTACTAGACTCAACAACAGCAGAGACTGTGACGGAAAGTAAGCAGACAATTTTCCCGCCGACAGTCAGCTCGACTTGCAACGCGATAAAACGGGAATGGAAAGAGGTGACTCGATTACCTTGCATAGCAAACAAGTATTACTTTATCCACGACCATACAGCAACCTCCCAGAATTACAGACCCTGAAAAAGAGGACCCGTCCTCTCTACCACTCCTGCTAGCGGGCGGCGGCGATGTCAACGGACAAGTGTAAGTGAGCCTTAAATCTCACGAGGAAACGAGCCATTTATTATTTCTCGACCTGACTTTTTCTCTGTCGCGTCCAACTCTGTGGGGTGTTCCACATACGCAACTCGACTCGGCTTCTTTAAGGGAGCAGTTTCCCCAGCGGAGGCATACATCTACAGAAAAACTACTTCAAGAGAAAACAGAACCTCTTTTTGCACGTTACTTCGTTATTCCGAAGAGTTACCTTGTTATTACGGTGGAGGGTACTAGCGCGGAAATCCTGCTTCACCTATCGTTTCTCACTTGTCAATTTCAAAAGCAGCATTGCCCTACTAATGATGCTGCAGCCAACTTCTCTATAAGTAACTCGGTAAACGGTGCTCAACCGTGGTGTACCCTACTGTTCACTTGAACTGATGTACGGGTTTTGCGAGTACAAAGAGTAAACTATAAAACTGCATGGAAAACATCCGACTCAGTTTTACTAATACAGAACCATTTATCAGACTTTTTTGAGCGTTATATATTTCCCCAGGGTGTTAGTCAACGGCTATTTCTGATCTGAGTCACGTGCGTGTTCGACTAGGGCCCTCTATACCATTCTTCTTGAAAGTGAAGGCGACGAGCAGTTTGACTTTTTCTTCTTTTTCTTCTTCTCATGATTTAGTTATTTATTTCATCCAAGTGTCAGGTGGAAAAGGTAAACTCGGTTGCCTTTTTTACACAGTCTTGTTACGGAGCCACGGTGAAAGAAAACGGAAACTATAGTTGGTATGGAAAGATAGGAAAGCATCTCATTGGTATTAGGAGCGGAAGACAGCCACGTGTGCCGCAAAATACTCGAATCAATCAAGCTAAAGAAAGAAATCGAGAGGGAGAGGGAAAAAATAGAGGAAAGCTGAAGAGAAACTGCAGCGTGCTCTCGGTACCAGCCACAATTACGAGTCCCACGTGCAGTCGACTGGTGCTCAGAAAAATCCACCAAGTAACCCGAGAGCAGTCTTTCGGACCGTGCTTACTGTTTATGTTTACAGGCACCCTTGTTTAGATGACTTCACTCAGCATGAAGCAAACTGCAATATAGGATTCAATGCGTTCAAGCCGCTCCTGGCCATTCAACTTCAAACGCAAATTTGGTATAGAGACGCCGTTATTCCTTACGGGCGCTTGCCGGCCGTGTTTCGGCGACTAGAATATGAATTACTTTGCACTTGAGCCCTTCTAAGTGATGAAGTAGCTGTATAAATTTTCAATGTCCCAGAGGACGGAACGCGTACAGCTCTATACCATCCTGGCAATAGTAAATCAATTATAACTCAAGTATTGATCCTCGAACTGTATCGATTCCGTTGTCACTTCGCATAACTTCAGAGTAGGCCTGTATACAAAGTTTTGTGTAGTATCACTATGTCGAGTTCAGATCCAGTTCGTCCTGTGTACACCGTAGGGGTTATCACGTGACTGTCAATTATACGCGCCCTGTCTTGCTTGATTTAGGCATAGGTTTGTAGTTGCACTAGTTACAACCCGCAATCCTTTCATCACGGAACAGTCGTAACAGTCACCACGAGGGTACCGAACTTATCATTACAACTCTATCACGAACGCGCTGAGGACATGCCGAGTAGAGAAGGTGGGGAATGGGTCTGGAGGGGGGAGGGGGAGGGCCGGGGCTGGTTGTCCAACGGGTTGGAACCCCGGAAATGACGTCCCAGCTGTGCAACGTGCCAATTCCCTTTTATTTGAAGATGTCAACAAAATCAATAAAACCTTGGGCCTCTCACAAGAGTTGCGGCTATGGATTATTGAACTAATAAGAGGCCCGCGGTACTGTTCACTCTCGCGAGTACCGGGTTTTTAATAAGAGTCATATTAACATACCCACAAGGTTACCGAGGGCCAGAGCTTCGCAGAAAAAGTAGCGATATGCCCACCAGTTGTGATGCTTCAGGTTCTCGTATAGGTAGTCGAGCAGGAGTTTCTTTTTCTGCTTCTTCTCCATTTCTGAGCAGATTCCAACGTCCAAGTCCATCATTAGTGCGTGAATTTTGCCGGCCTCCCAGTTTTTCCACAGCCATCTCGGGACGTAGAAGAGAATAGCCTAACGAGAAAGAAATAACACTTCATTCTTCAGGGGATCACGAAAAGAGCCTTGACGACTTGAAAACTAAAATAAAAAGAAAATAGCCCATGTAACCCAGATTTTTTCGCATTAACGACAGTCTTTATCCGCTGTTAGACAAGATAGGGTGCTTTAATGAGGGTATTTTCGACAGGCGAGGGTCGACATGGAATGCCTTGCTTGCACCACTTCAAATGGGCTCAAAACGGCTGACTAGATGGCCCATCTATTTTTGAAACTTTACTCATAACGAACATTGAAGCGCAACAGCCAAGCATCTTCTTTCTCTTTAAAGCATTACTCTTACATCCCTAGAGTAAAGCTGATGAGGAACTCTTCAATAAAGAGGGTAATCCTTCAATTATCAAAGTCACTAATGATTTTACGCCGAGAGGAAATTTTTGGATGGTTGGGCTAGGGGGGGGGGGGATCGACTGGCTATTCGACGTAAGGCACCACACAAAAAATTAGGAACAATTAAAGTGAAGCGAGGATAGAGGGAGAGAAAAAAGGCACGAGGACTAGTTGAGTTGATACTTCGTTAGAGTTGGAGGTAGAAAGTTTTCCATGGAGCCTCGGTACCAGTTGGGCTGTTTACTGCAATAAAGACTTGCCAGTAAAAGGGCCGCAAAGGAAAAGGAGCTAATGGAATTAAGCGCTTCACTGAACTTGTATCTCTAGGCAATGGCGTAGAAAACGAAGGCCCAATCTTCTTTGGTCTATTTTTTCTTTCCCTCCCTTCCCTTTTTTCCTGCAGCAAGTACAGTGGTAGGATAATTAGCAGTTACAGCTTCATGCCTAGCAAAGTTTCTTTTAAACTAACTGATTAAAAAAAATTCCTTTCTTCTCCCAGCGCTTTTAATTGGTTGTCTAAAAATTACGCCAATTTTTTTTTCACGTAACGTCTTCTACGTTAAATAAAAATTCGTCGTTTGTACGGCTACTGTCAAAATTATGCTCTAGATCTTCATAGGCTATGTCGCACTGTCCACATCGAATCCACGTACGGATAAAAGGTTGGAATATTCTCGCTTCACCAAGAGACATTTTTTTAGTGCGGTATTGGAGTGGTAGAAAGATATCTCATAAGTTCGTAACAGTAGGCATTATAGTAAATAACTTATTGGTTCGGCTGGTTTTGCATCCGCCTGTACGTTTACAAGGTCACGTCCTCTCGTCTCGTAAGCAATTACCATGGTTAGGGGACAGGGGAGTTGTATGGTATACGGGAAGGTCAGTATGAAAATTGCCGCTATTTACGAGGGCCCTTATTAGCAGTTAGGGGCACCGGCATCCATCATTTTGTGACCGGAACTAGCGTACTTTCGGCCGAAAGGTGGTTTCAAAGCCAAAAGGGAGGAAACGGGGGTGAGGTTATAGGGACTCGGGGATTGAGGACCTGAACAGGATCCGTCTAGGCAACTAATGCCGATGAAACGAGGCCATAAGCAACGAGTGGACGTAACCGTCGTTGACACATCCGGCTTTCCCCTCTCATCTTCACGGCTATTGCGGGCTTGTCTTTTTTTGTGTGACCAGGCTAGCTGTGTGGGCTCTGCGCTCGGAAAAACCTCAACCTCTTATTGCTACTTTCCTCTGATGGATGTACCGACGGTCAATCGACTGCAATCTTGTGCGGCTAAAACAAACGCTAGATGAAACCTTGCTAGCAACTAATCCCTACCGGCTAGACCCACGTCATTTTCTACCAGGCAAACTGAATATATACAGTAAAAGATGCACCCTGTGACTGGTACGCAGGGTTCTAAAGATACTGGATTACCGTACTTGAAACTTTGAAAGCAATCATTCAACTAGGTACTAGTCTGCTTTACCCTCGGGGCGGTTGATTTAGGAGCAAACTGAAAACTAGTTGTTAACTGGGACAGGTATCTGATGTCCTACGAGTTAGAAATCCTAGTACAATATCATATCTGACTGAATATCATTTCAGTAGCGGGTAAAGTGGAGGTACCGTCGTGCCCGGCGAAGTCAACTTCGTTATGAGGGAGCAGTGATACGAGAGTATTATTCTGCTATGCTTGAAAGTCCTTTAAGCTTCGTGACCTGAAAGGGGCAACGTTGAGCTGAATACAGTGGCAGAGCACCATAATCGCTGGTAAGACTATTAGTAGTTGGCAAAGTTGAACAAGGTACCGTATAACTTGTGTATTACTCAAGTGAAGGGATAAAGGATATTGTGTTGGGGAAACTTCAGATAAAGAGAGGGACCGCCGTGTCCTGATAATCGAGAGTTGCTAAGTCGGGTGCACAGGTATTAAGCGAGTGCATCAACTTGACAGTTATCTTCGAGTTGCACGGCGTCGATACAGATTACTGAATCTGTTGTAACAAAGCAGCAACTTGGTTACTAACGTAGCAGCCCCCTTGATTGCAAGTTGCATGTCAAGGAGGCCCAGGTTTCACCGACAGATGAAATCATAACTAAAGCTTACTGCAGCTGGGGTAGATTCGGGCAAGGATCAAATACTCGGAGGATTCGGAACTAAATCCAAACTCGTAAAGTTGCAAGTACAACTTTGCTTTATCACTCTTCTATGTAGCAGCAGCGTGGATCTCACACGAATGCTAATAATGCAGCGGTTCTGAACGTTACGTATATATGCAACTTTATCTCTACGTATGCAGCTATGAAAGCAAGGCGCTTTCCCTGCTGCTGCTCGTCTTGAAGTATCTTTAACCACTCTTATTTTTCCACTTCTTTTGTGGACCAGCTTTTCTTGTCCTTGGCCGGAAAAGACAAATTGCAATCTGAACAGGTCACCTCGGAATATTCGGAATTGTGGTGCAAGCGTGTCCGCCTCAAAGGGATCTAAAACCTTTTGCTGCTGGCTTGCTTGGCACGACATTGGACGTAAGCCAGCCATTGTGAAAGGCAGATTGAAGATGCTACAAAAGAAGCATTCCATTGAACAAGTTTTAAAGAGCAGCAGGCCAACTGCATGAAGAAAGGAAATGTCTTTGTCAAATTGGCAGCATTTCGTCACGACCTTCTGAATGGCTGGTTGAACGACTCCTTGGTAAGTGATACTTGATAAAGCACGCCCAATTAACTGGCATCTTTCAAGATTTCTCTGTAGTAATCATAACTTTTGGACCAATGCCCATATAAACTCATCTTTATGAGAGATAAACCTCCAGTCAATGTGTCACTCTTCCGATACGACAGATCATTATGACTTTTCCACGACCCTTTTAAAAGCAGATTGCCCTTTTGTGAACGGCTTTAGATAGAACAATAACTATTCCAGTCAGTCTGGTTCCACTTTTTTGTGGGGGTCCGCGCGGGGGAGGGAGGCAATGTTCCAGACTCTTGGATCGGATACAGCATAGCGTGTTTGGGGCTTGTTACAAGTTTCCCAAAACATCCGCGAATAGCTCACGGTTATTTCGGGATTGGCTGTTACAACGTTCCCGCTGTTGAAACAAAAGACCGAAAGGAAGTAGCCGCCGCTTCTTTTGAGTTTTAGAAACCACTGATTCCCGCTTGGCCTTTTAGCAAGAAATTTTACGAATAAGCACTGACTCAAGGACCTTTGTGAAGCATGCTTTTTTCAGCTCCTAAGCACGAAATGTCTACACTGTAAATTTTTGCGGCGTCTTCTTGGACCGTACTAGTGTAACTTGAGGTGAACGATAACAAGCAGCTTGTTGATAGAAGCTTTTGCCGAAGTCCTCCATCAAAGAGTAACAAAAGGTAAAGGACGAAAGACGACTTATGTCGTCGTTTTGCCTTTGAGTTTCTGGACCCGTGCCAACGTAGCAACCCCCAATGCCAATGTAAACGTCTAGGAAAAAGGAAAAATATATCTTTGACCTGGTGCGCTAGAACATCTCTGCCTGTTTGCGTTGCAGCTACACTACCAGCAGACGGGGTTTCAAAGCAAACAATGCTTATTAGCAATATATGCTACAAACCCTGTTCTTGCTTTATCCTCACATATACACAGACTCATGTGAGAGAGAGAGTCAGCCATACTAGTTAACTCGAGCATGATGCACGTGCATTATGCTCCAGCTAACATCCTCAGGTTTCCCCTTCAGAACTTCCAAGACGGGAAAGATGGTTGAAATAAGGGATCTAAGGACGGTGGCATGTGAGCTTTCCCAGCTGTAACCAATACTCTACAAGGATCCTTCAGTAATTTGGGAAAGTCTCCGTGCGGTTATATGAACACAATAGCCAAGGTAACCATTTGCATACGATACCTGAAAGAAAAGGCAGAAGCACACCCACTGGTAGTATTTGACATATTTTCTCTCGCCTTCATCACGTGACCGATCCACTCCAGGATGGGGCACCTCGACGCCGACCTTTTTCAGGTGGGCGCTGGGAATCGTGTACGTCGAGTGGATCCAACAGTAAGTATTGAGCACATCTTCAGGTATATCTTTGGTGTGGATACAATCGATGGGGTTGCCCACGTACTGTCTTGTGGTCACTATTAAGCTGAAGGCTAGCAGGATCATCACTGTTATACTGTAGTGTAGCCTAAACACGGATGAATCGATGTGAATGTGGCTCACTTTGATCAGGTTCTTGAGACCGCGGAAAATGTCTAACATGGTGACCGTACGATACAGAGCTCAACAGGCAAAAGTCATAAGGTTAATGTGCCACTCTAATGGTTTGTGTCTTTTATCTGGGTGAAACGCCCTTCAAGAGCCCTCGTGCTGGCAGCTTTGATGATCTTTGGATGGACCTTGTTGAACCATATTTCTCTGAGTGATTGTCGCTCTGCCGTTGAGATTCTCCACCACCCACACTGGGCCCCAAGTACGATGCACTAAAACAGCTACCGCCGGTGCCTTAGATCAACTCTTAATCATACAGACAATGTCGGGAGTAACTTTGACAAATGAAGCGCGCCCTGTCTGACAATTACTGTTATAGCACTTGAGACCAGCCGGTCGCACGCTGACTAGTTCGACTTTTAACCACACTCACTGATTGCACGACGTGCGGCCTACTCCTGTCACGACGGCGCTACAAATTTACCAAGTTTATAGGTCCTGATCTAACTCTTGTGTTAAGCATTGCGTTTGCACGACTAAGTTCGTCAATTCTTATGAATCGATTACAAGTTCTTCTCGTATACAAAAGGCACTATTTCTTCTAATGAACCTAAGCGTCCTTTTCTTTATCGCCCTGAATCACGTTCCACTTTTGGCTGATAGAAAACTCACTGGTAGAGAATACGAGGTAAAAACGGAGGAGCCGTCACCGAGAGGGCTGCCCGCAACCTTCTGAGCTGAGCTGCTTATTTTTCTTTGCTTAAAGATGCGGACGGTTCGGTGAGACGTGCTCTGCGCAGACGCTGCAGCTCTTATGGGCGCCAAGGTTTCGTTTAAACTAGTTCGCTTTTGATTCAGCCAATAGTTTACCAGTTCAACTCAGAAACCCATATGGTATATGTTTCGAACAACCTTACAAGAGTATGGTAGTTTGGATGGTACCTTCAATGTCGATGTTAGTACGATCTTCACTATATGGGCAACGCACGAAATAAAGTCATCGGGAATTGAAACTTCTAACATCTCGTAGTCTGGTAATGTCGCAATGTGGCCATCGATATAAAAAAAAAAGCTCTGCCGCTACAGAATTTTCCCTACAAAGCTACGCGAACATTTTTCGATTACAAAAGATTTACTATAAAAGACAAGTTAATTTTTCAACCAAATTTGGTATTTACCATAAATTTCCCAAAATATCCCTATTTCTGTAATAAGTTTTTTTAATTCTACATTTGTTTCAAAGGTATCCTGGGTAACAGGATTATCACACAACTAAATAGCGCGATCGGACTCGGAGGGGAATAATCTTCTTCAGCCGTCTTTCTGGTGTAGAAAGTAAGTAGTTGGAAAGAGAACCGGTAGATGTCGTAGCTTGGAAAAGTTTTTCCTGGTGAAGTGCGCTCTTTCTCGATTTTGTCATTTCAAACTGGTCGTTTATCATGTCATGTCGACACTGAACAACTGCATGGTGCAAACTGCTTACATGTTTATGCCAGTTATTCAGCATTCATGGAGTATAGCAAAACAGGTCTTGCTACCCTAAACCCCCAACGTTTGAATCCACCAACCGTATGGGATAATGACATCTAACGAAAGGTTAATTAAGTGTTTACGGGGTAATTCAAAATGTATATTGATTTTTTCACCCCGGAAAGCCCCATAAGAAAACAGAGCATAAAAAAGAGAAACCTGAAGGGACCAGAGGACGTGCCAGAAATTCTTTTACATTAAGCCAGTCCAGTTTATGGCTTCGTTGACTCAAGTACATTTATCTCGCCGCTTAGGATTACAGCGTGTTACAACCGTCGTCAAGATTGTGTGAAGTATACCAAACGGCTAAACCGATAGCCAGCAACTGCGTCCAAATCGGCATAAGATTACTCCACTGGAAATATTCAACAAGTAATCTGGACAACGTTAATTGTTCGGTACATGTCCTATTTCTGGTTTTCCTTCCTTTTGAAACAACAGCAAAGGAATGGGGGGAAAAAGCGTTCGTGATTGAAACAATGCCTTAACCATGCAATGTTTCCTTTTGGTGCGCAGGATACAAGCATTCCTGGTTATGGTTGGCTTATTCCAAACGGCCCCATAATACAAAATTGACTTTTCAGTAATTGTCTTCCGATTCGTTTTTTGAATGAGAAACCTGATGTTGTATTGGCACACGGAAGATTTTAGTCTTCCAAGTTTAAAGTTTCTCGAAACACTGAATGAATTATTCATTAAACGGACGAGGAAAACTAATACAAACAACTGACGTCATGTCCCAGAGTGGAGCGCTGGCAGCTTGTTTCAAGTTACGCTCAGCTGGCTTGGGACTATGAAATACCGCAGCACACACCTCCTATCTCATGACAAATACCAGTCATATGCTATTAAGGCTGCAGTTAGAAATGGGATTCAAACACACACAGCCTGGTTCAACCAAGCGTGGCGTCCTCTCTGTACAGACACTCGCTTGATTTGCTTCACTTCAGTCGAGACCGAGAATTGGATGCAGCCAGTTTTTCTAATACTTTGCTCGTTTTACGATTAATAGAGTGCGACCACAAATGTCGGCGCTAATCGACCTATTCAACCTCGATTGCCCCTACCCGTCGCTGGAGACCATCATCGAAGAAACGGAAAGCGATGTAAGTGGCGATTACTGCGATACGGCTAATTCCAGCCCCAGCTCGACCAGCACTGGTCCCTGGGGATGGGGCTGGGGTTGCATCAACAGCGACGATGATTCTGCCAGTGTGATCAACGTAATATTGCCAGGCCACCACTCGCCGGAATTGGATGACGGTAATCAAATTTTTAACCTGACATAACAAATAATACCACCAAGAAACTTTCCTGTTACAGAGTCCTCTGCCCATGGACCTACATGCTATTTGTGCGATACGAACCAAGATACGTGTCTGTGCACCTCGACAGGAAAACTGCGGGAGGTATCAGTGGCATGTGAAATCAATAGGAAGTGCCTGGGAAACTTCGAGACCGGGGAAAGTTATGAGGAAAGGGAAGAGGAAAATATGATTAGCTCAATGGAAAGTGTCGGGGATGAAGGTTTCCTTATTTCTGCCAGTTCACTACTTTTTCAAGATGAACCGTTTTGTGATTTTGGAGTTGTGGAACTGCCGTTTAGGAAGTGGGCTTCACTAGAATCGCTCACAAAGATTTGTGCTTTCCAACCATTGACACGTCGCAGTGCAAGTGACAATATACTACCCAACTTAAGGTCGACCACCGATATTGACGCGTCTGATGAATGTTCCACTACTGAGGAATCTGAATCAAGTTATAGCTGGGGCAACTCATCTGATAGCGAAGATACCTACTTATGTACAAAGAGTGCCTCGGGCGTCCAGTTTTTCTCACAAGTGAGAAACACGCAGATAAACTCGTATCGTAGCTACGACAGCCTTCATCTGCTCGGGCTAGAAGACGAGTGCTGCGAGCGGAAAAGATGGCTTCAGAATCAAAGATTAAGTTTGTTAAGCATCGAAGAAAACGAAGAGGTTGAAGTGAGAGAAACAGGAGGAAACGAAAAGCCGAGAGACGAAAACGTAATGAGAGACGAACACGAAGATGAAGAAGCAAGAGATGAGAAAAAGAAATCTTCAGGCAAAATAAGCATACTAAAAACATCAGCCGAGGCCTTGAGTGAGGATAGCGGATACGGTGACGCAACTGTTTTGCAGCCTTTGCCAACTTTTCAAAACACAAAAGAAGCCTGTTCATACGAATGTCCGTCATTAGCATCGAATGAAAATAATCAGCATTGCGCATCTGAAGACCCGCTGCCGAGCGAGCTCACGTGCGAGCCAGATGCCATTAAGCCTTCCGCCAGCGCTCAACACCCAGCCGAAGATTTTCAATGTCAACAAAACATAGGAAAAAGCAGCGTCGCTACGTCACAGACATTTAAATCCCTACTGGAGCGCCGTAACCCAAAGCAGCGGCCAGTCCCTCTGAATCTTGAAAATGCTAATTTCTGTTCCGAGTCACCGACCGCGTCTTGCAGAACCAGCGGCGATAGTGAAAGAGCCATAGTGCCCAGCCCACATGACGTAACCCATGACCTTTGGATGCTGCGCCAGAGGCTTTCTGAGGAGATTTATGTTGTGAGGTGCGGTGATAGTTATTCAGACGTTTTCCAGCCGAGTCGTTGTAAATGTGTAAAGACTGCGTGTCTGTGTAACCTTGATGAATCTTCAGTTATTTGGGACGCGGTTGAAAATGAAATTCCTGCTGACGATCAGTTTCTTTCCGGTGTGGCTAAAAATAGCGCCGGCGTAGAGCAACAGCTGAACCAGAGGGTGAGGCTGCGGAAAGGCAACCTAGAATCGAGCCTCCATTGGCCCCAGTGCTCCGATGGCAGTCGCTGGCACATATCAGCCTCCCACCACAACTGTGCAGACGCTGCTCAGAATGTGACGCTTGGCCACGACGCGAACGAAAATACCAACATGGACTTCAACGCAGAAGACAATTATGCGCCCCGAGTGCCACTCAAGAGGTACGGACCTCATCAGGAGGTGGAAGTGTTCATTAGCAAACAACGTTCTAATGCTACCCCGTCACCGATACCACCCACAACGACCGCCACCGCAACCAAAGGGGTGCATTTTTCTCCCATCGTCTCGACCGTCAACTGGCGCGAGAGTTATTTCGAAACCGAGAGCGAAGCCGGCGATCCCCAAGACGAAACTCAAGCAAATCTGTGTGTGACTCACCAGCCCAGTGTCAAAGTGGTGAAAGTGAAGTGCGAGGAGGTGCGTCCTCTGCGCCCTCAAAAAACCTGCGTCCCCTTGAACGATACCCAGAAGGAAGAGAGAGCGACTGGAAGTAAGCCAAGTAACGGTCAACTAGTGGATCAAGGTAATAATAACGTCAAGGTACCCAGTGAACAGTGCGATTCTGCCGCAACCAAACCGGAGACCACCATGGAAAAGGATGCCAAATGTGTCCAACAACAAGGGAAAAAGGCCAAGAAAGAAAAGGAGAGTATTTTTCAACGTTTTTCGCTGGCTCGTTTAAGTGCGCGAATGTCAGCCACTTTTAGCCGTCACAACTCACCGGCAAGCGTCAAATCAGAATGTATCTCGAGCTCTGAAAGCCAAAGCAAGGCCAACAAGCCAAAGGAGAAGGAGAAGGAGAAGGAGAAGGAGAAGGAGAAGGAGAAGGAGAAGGAGAAGGAGAAGGAGAAGGAGAAGGAGAAGGAGAAGGAGAAGGAGAAGGAGAAGGAGAAAGAGAAACGCAAACCTAAGGAAAAACACAAGTCCAAGAAAAAAGCAGAGGATTCCCCAAAGTCACCAACGAAAGGGTTCCTCATCCATAGATTAAATCAAACGCCAGAGCCGCCTCCTACCGGAACCGCAATAATCAAACCCGATCAGTCGGGCCAGACTGAGGGCCTAACCTCATTAGAAGCCCGCTTAGTGCCAACAGAGGAAGCTAGATCCACACCGGAAAAGGCGGTAACATCAACGAAACAAGAGACACAAGAAGCTACAATTTCAGCGATCACAGCGAAAGATTTATCACACGACGAGTCAACCTTGAGTACGGAATCGCCGAGGAATAAAATTCCAGTACCTGCCCCACGCAGTGTTGGTAAACCACCTTTACCGCCACAAGCCAAACCACGTGTGGTCCGTCGAAACTATTGGGTAAATGAGAAACAGGAGGATCCTCCCTCTACTCCGGTAGTGTCCAACACTGCCCTTCAGTACGCGTTGGAACATTTTAGAGAGAGTGCTAGACAGGATCGTGAACGGCTGGCCAAATCAGTCCAGGATTTGGCCGAAATTGACGAAGTGGCACGGTCTGCAGCCAAGGCGTCCAGGGCTACGGGGTCAACCGCAGCGATAACATCGGTTCCACTCGAAGGCACCCCCGCACGACAGGCTGCGGTTTCTCGCTCTGCCAACGTGGAGAATGCATGGAAAAGCACGCTAACCAAAGCAGCCCAGAACTTGTCACGCAGTAATCTAATAACCAGCTACCAAGCTCAGAACGGTGAGAACGGCTTACTGGAAACGAACATCGACGACGAACTCTACGAAACCAACTTGGACGATTTAATTCAGAGTCTAGAACTTTTCTCCAGGACTTATTGCTCGTCTACCTATCCCGAATCCCATCATGAGGACGGACTACCAAACTATACTCCCAAGAATGAAAAGAAGTGCAAGAGCATGTTAAACCTGGGCTTAACTAACACCGCAGTGCGCTTACAGCAGGACGAAGACGATGATCCAGTAGTCAGTCCGCGTAACCCAGATACCGGAAGAGCTAAATCGGTGGAGTTTCTACTTGAAGACGAGAATAAAACCACTATTAAGGTATTTTTCACCACGTTTGCACTTGATTTAGGCAAAGCCTCTTGAAATGTCCTTGACATTCTCAGCTTATCTCTCAGCTTGCTTGATAAAGTCTTAAGTGGCTACGCTCCAAGGGGTCCCTCGCGCCCGCTTTTTTCATATCAGTCAAACAAGAGAATAGTGAAAAGCAGCATTAGTTCAGTTTAGTGGAACATAATTATAACTTTATAGTGCGTAAGAATGAAAGTAAGTTTTCTTTAAGCTAGCCAAGTATTCAACCATCATTTCACCAAATGCGTTTTCTTTGTTTTTAGCCCCCTGAAAACGAACTGATGAAAACTGGCGACCGACAGATGTCGGAATACGAGCTTAGAATCCAGCGATCTTTGCAACGCATCGCCGTTCCTGAATGGTTCAAAACGGCACAGACTTCCAAGACGCAGCAGGAGCCCATCCTGCGTCCACGCGATCAACGATCGAGCGTATCCCGCACCGGTTGGGCTGCCTACTCCCTCAAGGACAGGACTCCTTCAATGACGAGCGTCAATTCAAGTTTCACCGGCAGCAACCCGAATCGCGCTACTCTACCATCAAGACTCCGTTCCCCTGACTGGAGAAGTATCAAATCGTCCCGTGAATCGTTAGCCAGTCCCCTATCGGCTCACGACCCGAGCCCTCGACCCAATGGCGCCTTTTCCTGGACAGATACTGGATCCCAGTTGCATCGCTACGGTAGCTCCCGTTCCAGCGCTTCTCCAGGACCTTCGCTCCTTTCCTACGGTAGCGGAAGGAGTACTCGACCGGCATACTTGGGTTGGCGGTCCCAGGAGAAGCTTCACCAAAAGGGTCTGACCGTTTACCAGAGTCCGACTGACCGACTGGCGCTCAGTCTGAAGGAAAGCATGGGACCCAACGGTGAACCTACTAGCCCTACCGCAGTGTGAAGATGAATCACATAGACTGAAAAAAGTTCCGGTGATTTTCGTTAACTCGTGAAACCCAAATAGTTTGGGTTTTTCAACGCAGTTTAAACGGCCCGAAAAATGTACTTGAACTTTTGCCATTTTCTTTTCCGATGCAATGGCCCTAAGAATAGACATTTTCCTTCCAGGGACTTTTCTTTTTAAATTCAAGGCAGTGTTGCAGGAAACGAGCTTTTTATATTTAGCCATTTAAAAAAACAGCAAGCAATGTACATAACCTCTTGCGTCTGCCGGTTGGAACCAAGTTGCAAAGCTACTTAAAAAGCTTCTGCTGCATGTCGTTTTCATCATTTCATGTCACCATATTTTGAACAAGTTCTTCCTAAACCTCCTTTTTTTCCAAGGTGTTGCATGCCCCGTTCACTGTTCCGCACGTGTATTTGGCAGAGTTACCAATATACAATTTTGCTTCGTACAAATTACCTTCGTACTCTTTTTATAACTCGCCCTTTCACTTTAGATTAGGAACAAAGGAACTCAGCGCGGTTCTCTTCCAGCGAGCGGATGTGGCGTAACAACGGTATCTGATCAACTTTTAAGTCCGAATGAACGAAAGACCCATTCATCACAGCGGATGAGTCGCGACAATGTTAAGCCAGGCTATAATTGGAATATGACCAGAATATACATCTAAAACTGAAATGATATTCTTAAGCTGAAACCCATAAAGCTGAATACAATCTCCAATGTTAAAAAGAGAAGGAAATGTGAACAGAAATACCGATTAGTCTTCCTCAATTCATGTAGACTAAAAAGCTATAGTCCAGGACAGTTCTGGATTCAGCGCCCTCTTGCCTGGAACATGGTGAATCGGTTCTATAAAGCGGATGAGGTACCCAGAGAGGAGAAGCGCATCCATAGAGTTACAGAAGAATGAAACGTCCGGTCATATAACAGGCCGGGCGCTGGAACTAAATAATTAAGTAGTATCTGTGTAAAATGACAGCGTAAACCCGTTGATATCTGTTATATAATAAAGAGTTATTTACATAGGTAAAACAGCAAGAGGACTTCCTGTTCAGAGGTTAAAGAAAAGCTAACTGCGTAATGCAAGAAGCCCTCGACACTAATGGTCAACTTTGTACTTAGTTCCAGGTACATGTTAACAGGTTGAAAGATTATGTAAAACTTAGAGAAAAGAATGAATTAACAGATAATTTCCGTAAATGTATCTTCATTCATTAGACTTACGTTAGTCTATCAGCGTAGCATTTGCCAAGCATTAGCAGTTGGTGTTTAACACTCAGTTGCAATGATTGGTCACCGCACTTATTAGCTTGTTCAGCCAATGTTTTTACCAAGGACCTTTTATACGTACAAATTAACAATACCGTCGTACCGCCTCGGTTGATATTCAATTACTTTATATGTAACTAAAACAGTTGCATAATCGACCACTAGATGGCGGTTCTCAGGGCTCGTTCGATCGATTCGTAATTCACCCTATTTTTTTCAGCTGTTTATTAATGTACACATATAACCACAGAAACGCACAAAAGAGCAGTGGCACCACCAAAGCGATTACGAAAGAATAACTGTTGAAACACGAGGAATCTTCAGAATCGTTCCACCGAGTTCTCCAGCATCAGAAAACCTTTCCTTCTCGAATAGAGACAGCAGTCTAAAAGCGTTCTGTATTACAAGATAAGAGCATCAATCATTAGTTATCTTACACTGTGTTATTTAAAAAGCTCGCACCTTTCCAACCTCGCTGGAACGGTCCGCCATTTCCGTCAGCAGTGGTAGGATGTCCGAGTCTTCAACAGCCCGTCTTGCGGTTCGATCACTCGCAGCCATCCTGCAATAACAGTAACGTGGGGATCGCCATCTAGCAGTAGGATGATGAAGTTATCTTTGAAACTGGAGTTTTACCTTTCCAGCAAATGGATAGTGCTGGACATGGTCCTGTTCCAGGCCCTGGCCTCTGCAGAATCTTGTGCAGACGGTGGTCTCGTCTGTAGAAATCTATTTATCACGTCTAAAGCTCTCTGAGCAACTAACTCGAAATGCAACGAATCAGCAGCCGATGCTAGATTAACCATCAAGGCAATTACCTGGCAAAGTTTATAATATCGGGGTCAATAATAATATTATTTGAATGAATTAATGATAGTTGTCACTTGTTCGTAAATGAAAAAGCTCAAGTGATTCTCAGTCTTCCCAGCAGCAGCCAGCGCGCCAAGTATTCGAGACTCGACCACGGTGGACTGAATATCTCGGTGAATACCAGTTAGGTTCGACAGGATCACAGTAACCAGCAGTAGATCTTCCGGACCAAGACCTTCTACAACCAATTCTAAGGAACATGAACAGATTAAAGATAATTTGTATTAAATTAATTGTTTTAGTTCTGATATGTATAACCTACCTCGGAGTGTGGTTAGTAGTTCATTTAAATGAATTTCCTCCAGGAGACTTCGAACATCAGAAGCTTCCGAGTTATCCGCCCAGAACGTAGTTACCTGCGCTAGTAATCCAACAGCCTCTCTGCTTCCAACAGCCTTTTTGCAAAGGATATCGCAGACAGTTTGGAATCCATCCATCTGCAATATCAAACTATCGTCTTTAGATGAGATTTAGCATTCACTTATCTGAACCAACCTTGTGAAACTGCTGAACGTTAGCTGTCGTAGAGCAAAGATACGTTAAGCTATTCATTAAATCGGACCAGATTTCTTCCATTTCTGGTCGTTTGAGTGCAGAAACTAGGGACTCGACGCAATCCGAGGTGAAATCACCACCAATCGAGGGCAGGGACCGGGCAGCAAGTCGAAGCGCTGCAACATCCGATGACTGAAGGGCGTCGGAAAGGACTCGCGTGTCACTTCTGACCAGCTTGTCGACACAGCTGACGAAATAGTGACCTACAACTGCCACCAGTTGACGGATCTGCTCCCATTCAGACTCGTCGAAAATGACGGACTGAAGCAGAACAGCACCGGATTGCCGTACCATTTGCAAATCCGCCTGGATGTCCTCGGGGGAACCTTCTGCCTGCCGCAGAAAGGGGATCAGGCGGCCCAGTAACTGTCGCAAGACCCGTACCAACGTCTCCTTGTCTTTCTTTTCGACTGACCTGAGATACAATCAATGACTAAATGTCAATTAAGTTTATTTAAGCGACTTGTTTACAAGCAGAGTTCGGCAAACTTGGTCGATATTCCGTGCGCACCCTTCTGTAGGCGCGATACTTCCGCGTGCGCTTTTCTAGTTCGCCGGTAGATGGTCGACTCTGTAACACTGTATGGGCGATTCTCCTTGGAATCGTCCAGTTCTGGTTCCTGGATGATGGACTTGTGCTGCAGAGCACAAGTACATTCTGGTTGGTAGAACGCTCGCAGACCGTTGAACCAGTCGCTGACTGGGTCTAACCTAAATGAGAGAATACAACTTTGGAAGACATCGCCATTTTTTTAATCCGTACCTATTTATGCATCAACTGGGTAATCTACCTGTTGTTGAGCGTGTACTGTTCTAAACTAAGTACGTATTAACCTAACTAATTGCCTTAACTTATACGTTTACTTTCTATGAAACCTATTTTCTTCTAACCTTTATGGTTTCAAATCTGCCACTCTCAGTAGAATTACATAACAAAACGTCCGTTCCATTATCTCTCGACCTAATTATCTATGTACTTTTCTGCCGATCTACCTTTCTATCAACATGTCCAACTACCTATTTGTTCGTATGTCAAGAACGCTTATGAATTACGTCCACATTGTATACATATTTCAACTAGCCATCCATCTGTTCAGTCTTCCTGTGCTGGAGTTTTCAAAAATCCATCTTTGCCTGTTCCTATGTAATTATCCCGTCTATGAAATGTGTATAATTTCATCTACTTACTGAATATCACTGGCAGGCAGGCTTTCCGTCATCCAACCAGATGAGGTACCGGTCACGGCAAGGTCAGCCCAGCGCACCCTTCTAATCTTCCTCGAAACTTGGCTCGTCTTTAACGCGGAGCTTCTAATGGGCTTGGAATTCTTGTGACCTTTGGACAGTTTCATTTCAGCAGCGTCGAGGCACGTGACCAGCAGCGAGTCCTGACTGCTTGATGAATCCGATCCCAGTCCGGAGATTCCCGAATCGTGACTGTTCTGACCCGGCGACCTCCTCTGATGCGTGTTATCATGGCTGATGTCTTCTTCTTCGTCGTCTTGTTGTTGTTGTTGTGACGTGAAGCCAGACATAATTGAGACTTGAAATTGAAAAGGAGAGAGGGTCACGCTACTTGACTCCCACACCGGATAAAAAGAGACAAATGAAGTAGAAAGTTCAAATGACCTTTTAGCTCATCTCGTTTCACTGCACAGAAACAATTGCGGAGCACAGTCTCAAAGAATTAGTTCAGTGAATTCCAGAATTATTTGGCTTTTCTTTAAAAGAACTGAAATCACTGAAGAAGGTAAACACAAAATCTGTTGCTTACACAAGGGATCGTGTAAAAGGCCATTGCTGAAGGCAGTCGTACCGTAATGCTACAAAGCTCAAGCTGCTACTTCATTAAGGTAATGGGTGGCTTGACTTTGAAATGAGCTTTCACTTAAGCTGTGCAAGTTATACTTGGGTAGATGAAACGACTGAAATGCTCTGTCGACCCGCTGCAAGGGAAGCTGCCTTCCAGCAAGTGATGCTGCTTTTTGTCTGCACTTACAGATGCCCACATGCCGAGCTCAGCGGCCAATCTAGCCTAATGCAATATGAAAACCAACAGCAGCAACGCCCTGCAATATTCAATGAATCACGTTACTTAAGTCGGCTGAGAATGGCTTTACGAGCAAGAAGCTCTAGACAATGGACAAATATCAAGTTATAACTACATAGCTTGATGAATAAATATCAGGGTAGATATATGTGGGTAAGTCAAAAGATCAATAGTTAGGTGAACGAAATAAAGAAGGATAAATAGTCAGATTTATAAATGGATAGATAGACGGATAGACATAGATAAACTAGATAGATAGATAGACAGATAAATAGATAGATAGGTAGGTAGATAGGTAGATAGATAGGTAGATAGATAGGTAGGTAGATAGATAGTTAGATAAATAGATAGATAGGTAGGTAGTCAAGTAGAAAGATAGGTAGTAGATAGATACATAGATGGATAGATAGGGAGATAGATGGACAGATAGACAAATGGATAGATAGATAGATATATGGATAGGTAGATAGATAGATAGATAAGTAGATAGATAGATGAATAGATAGATAAATAGATAGATAAATAGATAGACAGATGGATAAATAGATAGTGATTAAATAGAGAGGCAGGCAGATGGACAGATACATAAATCGACAGATAAATGGAAAGATAAATAAACAGATAGGTAGATAGATAGACATAAACAGATAGATAGATAGGGAGACAGATGGACAGATAGATAAATGGATAGATAGATAGCTATATGGTTAGATAGATGGTTAGATAAATAGATAGATAGTTGAAGAAGTAGATAGATAGATAGATAGCTACATGGATAGAGACAGATAGATAAACAGATAGATAGTTGGAGAAGTTTATAGACAGACAGGTAAATGGATAGATAAATAAATATATAGGTAGATAAATGGAGAGATAGATATCGTTAGATAGATATATAGATATGTAGACAGACAGTATTACAGATAGTATTATAGATAGACAAAAGATAGATATACAGATGGATAGCCAGACAGATAGACAGGCAGACAGGCAGCTGGCTAGATAGATAGGAGGTAAGTTAAAATAAATAGACAGAAGAACGGAAAAATGGATAGATACATGGACATGAAATTGGTGGATCTATATTGGACGGTTAAAGTACATAGGTGCATAGAACAGACAATTCTATGACTACAAACAACACGTGCAAGTCGCTAAGCTAATACTTGATGAAACCGCATCATTTCCTCAAGTATTCCGCGAAATAAAGGCAGGTTAAGCCACAATTAGTCTTACCCAGTGACCAATATATAGCTGCTTACCCTTCGTTTGGGAATGGGCATTCAGTGCACGTGGTCACAATAACCCACAGGCGCAGAGCAGGAAACAATCACATTAGTACGGTATTGTCCGCACTTTTGCCCTGCAGTTATGTCATTATTTCCCGGGGACCTGGAAAACTATTTTCAGCGGCTTTTTACACACTAGGTCTTCCTGCTGTCCACATGATAACCGACAAGCACAAATTCTAGAGCCGCTTGTCCTGATTCCATTTCTCTAATTAGTCCCATCCCCACGAGGGGTTTGTGTGTTACCCACCTAACACTGCATCGGAAGTTCCAGTTTGGAAAACGGCTATTCTGACCCCGAAACTGAAGGGTAGCGAGATCCATCATATGTCACAAGTGTCAAGGCTGTTCTACTTTTCCCAGTCTTAGGTGTTTGTTATTTTTAGGGATGAAATTGAAAATGAGCCGTGACTGTAAATATTTGCTGCTCGGTATGGTTACTTTCACGAATCTGTCCCGCCTCATTTTGCGTCGTTTCAGAAAGAGAGAGAGAGACGAGATTCTCACAGGGTTCGACATTAACGGTCCTTTCAAATGCGCCGTCACTTTCTATCTTAATTGAAACTGCCAGGAAATGACTGTACCCTAACCCAAACAATGGATCTCGAAACACAGTACTTATGGCACACTAGTTTTTCACGAACCTAAATTATATCACGTCCTTCACATTCTCTTCTACTACACACATATGATTTAATCGAAATTGAATCTAGAATTAAGTTAACCTACCTGTGTGTGCTAATCGTCTTGAGATCCGATGCGATGATGTAGACAGGTTGACGGTTGCGAGTTTACTAAAACACGAGCGAGTTGTGTGTCGACGTTTTCACATGTGCCGTGTGTGTTACTGGAAACCACGCCTACTTTTCAGTAGTGGCTTCTCTATCCGACGGGCGTCCATACATTACAGGTAGCTGGCCATGCTTTTACCGATCCATTTACGTTTCGACTTGATTGAAAACCAGCAAAGGTCAAAGGTCGCACCTGCCTTACTGGTAAACGCATACCGTGAATTCTTTGGGGACGTTCTTCTCAGTCTTAAAATACGTCGAGTAAAAGTATTTTCAGTCGCTCTTCTAATCTGAGTTGAAATATAAGCTGTATTACTAGTTATTATTAATGAGAATCTCGGGTTAGAGACACCGTTTAAGGTAACAGCTATAACCTTTGACCTGAGCAGTAGCTTACAGAATGTAGGTGAAATACGGTTGCTCAACCCCAATGCATTATTAATCAGCCATTAGTAAGGAAGTAGAACAGTAGAACCGTCCAAGTATTTGACTCATTATCATGATGATTACGTAGAATTAATTCCAATAAAATGCTAAACCAACGAATTGCTTATAAAAACCTATCAGACGGTTTAGTTTACAACAGCGCTGAATATCATATAAGTACTCTGTCAAGACAGTAAGGTCAGTTGAAACGCCCGAATGCAATTTCCAATGCTTTTCAAGGCTTAATCAGAAACTGTCTTGTTTACCTGCTAAAAGTTTCTGAAAAGACTATAGAAACGCGTCTTGAAGGTGAAAATTTGCATGTCAAAAGACAACTTTCACGTTCGCATAGCGCTCGTCAATCAGCATTCATTCGGCTCAGCCATGCGAATTTCACTTTTTTCCACAATTACAGGCTTCTTACGGAGCTTTCCCAAACTAGTGTACTCGTCTCTTCACAAAATACCTGCAGTAATCATCTCTAAGGTGATTAACACTTGAGTAAGAAACTCAAGTCAGAGTTGGTCTCCATTTCCTTAGGCGCTTCATTCCTCGCAAACAAACGGGCTGGATACAACCCACGCAGATACATGGAGTCCCCGTGAACTTCGAGATAGCTGCCTTCCCGCAGACCGAGCACGGGAGGAGTCCTCGGCTCTTCATGGAACTGTGTTATTCTCTCTTCGCGAGTTTCCTATTCATTAAGATACAACTTATTATATTTATCATATCCATCAACCTATGAACATACTCCCATGTGCTTCTCCGGATGAGCGTCAACATAGTGTGGGTTGATGTTGAACGGGACCAGGCCGAACGCCTTGAAGCTTGGTGGGTAGACTATAGGCATGTCGTTAGTGGTGCAGATGCTGACAGTAGCCACGTTGGTACCCGCGCTGGATCCGATATAAGGTACCCCGTGCAGAAGAACTTGATCCCGCACGGCCTCGATCAAACTGGCTTCATAGAGGCATTTCAAAAGTCTAAATGTGTTTCCTCCGCCCATGAAGAATGCCTCAGCTTCTTTGACAGCTTGGACGGGATCTAGTTTCGTGTGGACGCTCTCGAGTTCAAAGCCCCAGTTGTTGAACGCTGACCTAGCCTTGGCGGCGTACTCGTCTCTGTCGTGTAGGGCGAACGGGAAAAACAGTATTTTCTTCACACCTGCACTAATTTAATTAGACTGTTAAAACTTAACGCCATCGAAATAACCAAGATATACTTACTCAGTCAGGATCTTTTTAATATTGTCAGCTGCATATTCAAGATAGCCCGATCCATGCAAAGTAGAATTGCTCAAAAGTAATAAGCGTCTCATTTTCAAATATCTTTTATCTTTTTCGAATTTACTGGCTTAAAATCAAGTGCATCAGTTGGGACGACTGTCAGTTTCGGATGTCAGCTGATTAGATACAGGGATCTGACGTTTTGATGCAATGTCAACAATAAGTACGCAGCGCCATCTAGCGGTCAAATACAATACTAATACCCAAATGAAAGCAAAATGCACGGATATTAAATGTATTTAAAGCACCGGTACGCAAATGTAAACCCAATCATAACTTATTAAACGCGTGTTTAGAGCAATTGAGCCGCTATGCATAAAATTTATAGAGAAGTCCTCGGCGGAGCAGGCGGTTTCCTCCGGTAGAAAGACACGGTGCGAAGAAAAGTGGCTCGAAAGTCTCGTGAAAACAGACAGTAGATGTAGAAAGTAATTGAATAGTTGGCCACCTCCAGTATGTTAGCAATAGCGCGGAAAACCTGCATCAACGTTGGATATTAAACCTCTATTTGATAAAAGATGTAAACGTCAGGGGGACTGTTTATCAATACCTGGAAAGAGTATGACTTAAGAATGGCTTCGTGGATCATAAGACTGAGAACCAACTGCGGCGTGGTACAAATGAAAAACAAGATGGATGTGGAACCGAGGAGAAACATCAATCTTCTCTCCTCCCAAAATCGCCTGGAATCTTCGCCGCTCTGCTGCTGAAAAGTGCTGTTGACGTTGTACAAACTCCTGCAACAAAGACATATATCGACCGCGATTACTCTCAATTCGACGAGGCTGCACGACACAATGAAGACTAAACGGCAATATATTTGAGTCTCAACAGTAGCCCAGCGGAACACTCCTGCAAGTCTATTCATTTCAACGGTTTCGACTTGCCTGGCTGACGTTAATCGGCAGGAAAAGCATTATACTAACCCGGTGTAATGTACGTTGGTGGAAGAGCTGTTGGTAGTAGTGGTGGTGCTATGCGATTGACTGTGCGGGGTAAACGTCTTCTTGGCCATCCTCCGTCGTTTGGCACAAGTTCGACGGTACGCGATAATGATGCAGCAATTCAAGTGAACGATGATTACCGTTGGTCCGAGCTGTAATGAACATTAGTCAATATATAAGCGACACCCAACCTTTCTTCCTGCATTAGCCAGTATTTCCTTTTCTAGGTTAATAGACAAGTAATGCCGGTTCCTTAAGCTGCTCGTAGTACTGGATCTTTAGGTTTTCAACACGCCCCTATGGATATATAGCCGCAAGGTAAATCAAAGTAAGGATTTCCGACTGAGAACGTCATCCTTCAAAAAGATTTCCTAGTCGATTCTCAATTACAGCGAAACTGACAGTAAGGGTTCAGTTCCTCTTTTCTTAGCATCCAAGTATCTTATGAAAGGGGTGTTTACTGTCGTTAATGCTCCATTTTGTTAAGAGGCTTAAAGGCTTTCGCTACCAAAGCAGCCCACAGATAAAGAAATAAGCTTTTCAAGACATGTGGCTGAATACACGAAAAGCTTCTTGTTTCTACTTATATCTCACAAGGTTGAACGCACGAAGCGCTCTTAAATGTACATATTATCAACATAGATATAAAGTTCTGTGCCGTGTAACGTGATACATAACAGGAGTCTAATAAGAGGGCTGCGCATACAATTGGTTTATTATTTCTACGTGCGTCAAAACGCTTGCTGCACGAGGTTCTCCTTGGCAACCTTATTAACAAGGTTTAACAACTGTACTCCTTAATTCGATTCCTCTCGTCTGGGTCTCGCTCACTCCAGGAACTTAAAAAACGGCTCCTGCCTGACGTACGTTATTTGCACCCTGCTCAATTCTATGAAGTCTAAGATGGAATCATACGCAGAAGGTGTTCTGATTTAATAAGCTCAAATTGTACTGAACTGGCAAGTGCGTATTCCAGGAAAGTGGCACGACTATTTTTTCCCAATCGATAGCACTCGGCACTAAAAGTGTCCCCATGTATTTTCACTGGCTTCTCAGTAGGCGCAGCTTTATTGGCTGCTTGTTTCAAGTAACCTCATTACTTTGGTAGTGTTCGTAATTGAATTGCATGGCGGATCGCCATGGGTCATCGTTGGACTCCATACAGCGTAACACTTTTACCTTGAATATGACTTCCAAGACCCAAAGATAGACCGCCCACCAAGTAGAATGGGCAAATGAAGGGTTCTCCCTTTTTCGGTAGCTCAACTCTCCATTAGGACCGGTGCACGTAAGGACATCCGCGCGGAAGATGTACGGCACGTACAGGAGAACGGCCACCGTGGCTAAAGCGACTGCAATCAGCGGAGTCCGGTGCACTGGGTACGCACGCGACCTTCCAAGCCGACATACCGCAACATACCGTTCCACCGTTAACGCTACGAGCATCAGTACCCCTATGCCTGTGTATTGGATATCATGGGTTATAATGAACTGAAGATTGTACAGACGTGGATTACTCGTGACGTCTTTAATACATTCGAATTAAAACTGAAATTCATACCTAAACATGCATTTCCAAAGAACAGCTCCAGATGCGAATAGAAAAATGCTTGAGAGTAACTCTGCCATGGTCCCACCTCGTTGTGCAGTAGAATACGTCCGGAGAAGGGTATGGCGAACACAATTGCTAGTAACGCAGCAACGGCATAAGCTATAGAAGGAGAACAGATGGATTTAATCAGGCCCATCGATGTTTAACACATCAGGCGACACAAAACTGAGAACCATTACGAGGTTCGGTCGTTTTATTAAAGTAAAAGGAGAAAAAACTGCAAACCGCTCCAAGCTGGAACAAGTCAGCGGCAAGGTAACCATAGATCTTGGACCAATTAAATATCCGTCCTGTTTCTCTAGCGTCAATAGAGAGATATGGGAAGAGCCTGCGTTTTACGACCTCGTTAGCCAGGCAAAGGGTACAGATATCCATAGAGGAGGAAATGGTATTGTACGGAGAACATGTCTTCCCATAGAGCAAGAAGTGGTCCGCGGAATGAATACCGATGAATTACAGGGAGGCTTGATCTTGATCACTCCAACGTATGCGAGCAATTAATCATAGATGAAGTGCTGATGCCGTTCATTTCCCGAGTCACGTGTGGTCAATCGCCAATCGATATGACGTAGCAATAGAAACCTAGAGTGCTCCTGACTATGTGCGATAAGCCTCGATGGCAGAAAATAAATCACTATTCTACCCCTTATCGTCCGACAATGCGTCAGACCTTTGTTGTAAGTAAACTTGAAGTATTCTCGTGAAATAGACTCTACAAAAGTCACAAGTCGGAAGGAATTTAAACAGAGTCTATATAACCCTATACAGCAGCATATGTGGATGCGTGTTTTAGGTCGTGTTTTTCTATTGTGTTTTGCGGTAGGGCTAGGGCTACTCTTGAATCACAGCCAAGCTTTTAACCCCAATATATCCCTACCTTGCACACGAGGAACTGGGAGGAGGGTGCTAATGGATGATATTCATTCCGAGAGGGAATGTTATTGACAAGGCTACGCCACCCTATGCGCTTTTCTTAGGATCAGCTTTTAGCGGTAGAAGTAAGTACAAACTATAACAAGAACAGGCGACCAGAAACCACGAATTATCGCAGTTGTCTAGTCGAGACGACACCCATTAAACGCCGAATGACTTCAATAAACCACCGCTTCCCGCTCTAGCTAGAGGGCTTATTGCTATAGGACTGCGAGGGTATGTAGGTCGTTTGGCATTCATGACATTTTGCTGCTGGTCTAGCCTGCATAGTACGAAACAAAAATTGTGTGGACTTGAATGTTTGTCTCTCATTAGTGACACGAGAAAGCTTTTACTGTTCCATCCACCCCGTACCATTTTATACTTTGTGGCTTTTAGCTTATGGATCGTTCAGCAAAATAAGTGTGCACCACTACCTACACCATTTTCGCTTGCACAAGCAACATTTGGGAAATATACGTTATTACTTTTTACCTCTCATGTAAACGTAAGCCGGTCCTTTCATGCTTGGTCGGGTAAGCACAACCAGGTTCAGGATATTCCCCACAATACCCAGGCCACAGATGGTTGGTAGGGCTATACCGTAGCTGAAGTACTTGAGATTGTACATGCCATCTTCCCTCATGGAATCTTCTTCAAAAAGTTGCCCGTGCTGATCGATGAAGGAGCCGTCTAAGGTGTCATTGAAATCTTGATGCGGCGACGTCAAGTTGGAGACCGCAGCGTGGACCAGAGCCCCGCCGGAGGAGCTCGAATCCGGACAACTTACCATTGAGGCGGAGGAAAGGAAATGATCCGCAGCGAAATCCATACTGGGGTAGTCATTGCTGCTAACTGCGTATCAGTTCTATAATCATGTCAATTATAACTAATCAACTGACAACTAAATCTAATTCAATATGAACGCAACTAGGGTGACACACACAACGCAGTCCCAGTTGAGTGGTGACAGGTACAGCTCGAGTTCTAAACATCCTTAATACCTTTAACTCATGACAAGTAAGGGGAAATTACAATTAATTACTGTTCATTACAAAAACTATGCTAAAATGTATAGGTACCTCTTGAAGGGTTCGTTTATAAGCAGGTTCTCCTTCGTTTGACACAAGCGGAGGACTGGAACTGCTAAACCTAAGGCATACATTTTCACCATGCCATAGATCGGTACTGTTCCTCTCGTTGTGGTGTTAGACATGCGCAATCCGCATTCCTGCTAGGGCATCCAAGAATAATTGCAACCTGACAGGGCTTTATGTTTACGGGAAGTCCGTCCATTGAACTCATAGCCCCTTGCTGACCCACATGATTCTCCGTGTGACAGTTGTTTGTAATCACCCGTACGTAAAACGCCATCGCATATAGAGTCACCAGAGAGAACAAATGGTTTTCATCTCATGCAGGCAGGGGTGTGCACACATACCATATCCGCGACATACATTAATGAATCATTTGTAGAGCACACGCACATACCGGGATGCAGCAAGCTAAGCTTGTTGTCTACAAATTCATTCATGCACGTAAGATAACCGCTGCTTGGGAGTTTCTAATTATATACGCTCTGCATCCAGTTCCCTTTGTAATTCCAATGGCTGGATCGTTCTCACTCTTAGTGAACTCGCAAAATCAGAGTTAGGAGTTATAGGGTACGATTGTTTACAGCATTGTACCCTGGTGTTAAATGTTTCGCCCACCAGAATAAGGTATTTGATTTGGCTACAAACAGTATTATTATTAAGAAATTCTACAGGAATATTGTTCATCTTCAATACATCGACTGTCTTTCCCTTCACGGGAATGCGAGTCTCATTCGTTCCGCTTGGACCTTTGAAAAGAAAGGTGTCCTCTCCTCGATATCTGAAACGATTGGTCAGGAATTTTCTGGTTTTAAAAATATCGGAGTCCTCTGTCTTTTAGAAAAAAGGTTATTCTCTATCGATCAACTGACCGCTACAAGTTAAAAATGCATATACAGAGAACCTGCATTACATTTCCGAACAAAACATGTTGCTGGGGTTTTATTTACAGCATTTTTATTAAAGAATCCCAGTTGCGTTTTACATAACGATTCATTCACAACATGAAATTCTGCTTGATACAGATGAGTGGAAATGTTAAATTACGGTCTTTATAAGCTTTCATACATGCCACTAAAGAATCTCTTGGGCATATATACATTCGTTTTACTGCCGTAACGGTTACCCGTGAATTGGCGCCAGAGGGGCCAGCAGAAAGTAATGAAAACGGATTCGTGTGTAATAAAAGCTGATTAAAAATGCCCACTAGACTGCTGTGAAAGCAAAATTTCTTAAAAAGCGTCATCGCCAGCTGAGACAAAGTTGTGGTGAACGTGTCATCTAGCGATGAAACAGTAGACTTCACTCTGTAATGTCCGAACACCGCGATAGTCAACTTCTTGGGTAATAGACAAGGAAAGATGTAAATCACCTTATAACGTTATTATACGCTAAGTTGATACGAATGTAGTTTGCCTTTATGGAAACTTTAGTGAAATATAGGGTTTTGGCATAGTTAGTAGGAGTTGCCTTCAAGCGACAAGATCTCGTTTATAAGAGCAATATTAATCGCATGACCTTTGATGTCGATTTGTTAACAGCTCGAGGCTGTCATATAAAGCGAGGGAACCTGGATGCGCCATTATTGCTGCGCCATGTTTTCCCTGGGGGAATTGACAATGTGTTAAGATCTAAGGAAACTAGCCATGCTCGAGTTATTAATTTCTCAGTGTAACTTATCTTTGATGTTTGACAATGATCAGACGCTTTGAAACGTATTTTAAATTCATGTTATACGAGTACAGTCTAGAGTAAATGAAACGGGGTTCTTGCTGGGGACAAGTTGATTGCTTATTGCTGCTACACTTTCAAAGCTATTGCTACCCAAAAAATACTGGACTTAGATCTAGCAGTACCTAATGCATGCTTAAAGTTTCGCTAAAAGCAGATTATTAGTTTAGCTAAAAGAAAATCCTAAACGTAGAAATTACAGTAACTCATCACCATTCTGGACCATTTTTTCTCTAGACTGTACTAAGATATGCATTAACACTTAAATATATAACAGATGTATAGTAAGCACAATGCATGAAGCATTACTATATAACATGGTATAAAACATGAGAATGAAGATCGTCGACCTGCTTCTAAAAGCTTTTCTTTTACCTCGTTCACTGAATATTCGGTTCAGCTAACCAGAAAGGCAGTAGAATTGACGCATACGTGTGATTTTCTTGACGGCTTGCTTCGCTGCTTGCCCGATCATTCGAAATTTCTTCCCAGAGAGGAACGTAAAATAAACAAAAGGTCCTTCTAATAAGGGTATTGTTAAAATCAAGGAAGCATTATTCCCCCCTTTGATTTGATTTACAGATATGACGGAATCTTTCAAACGGAAGCAGCATTTGGTTTTTTTGTTGCGTGATTGCTAATGTGGGAAAAGACATTTTGGTTAATTTGTACTCTCTGCAACGTACGTCACAGTCTTCCCATGTAACTTGACACCTGCACCAACAGGTGTTTTCGGGAATGAAGGGACGGGATTTGAACCGAAGGGTATTTCTCAAAATGAAAGCTTTGGCTTTTCTCCTACAATGAAAACCCTAGAAAAACAGGTACCACTCTACCAGTCTAGTAAAACTTCACATCGTTAATTTTTTTACCCGTCTTTTGTAATTCTCCATTTATAAGAATTTCTCGAAAACTTTCAAGAATGACGAACAAAACAACGTCTTAGAACCGCAGCTTTTTTGCGGTAAAAAAATCTACCCAATACCTCACGCACATTGGCATTGTTTTAGTACTTGAAGCAAGGTTCCCTGCTCAAACTTTCAAACGTTTACAGAAGTGCTCCCTGTGCACTCTGTTTGGGGCAAAAGGTCGAGCCCTTTTGTGATTTAGCTTTTCCGGTTTCGTTGGGGGGGGGGGGGACGTGGTAATGTAATTCAATTAGATTCCGCGTATAGCGTAAATAGATCGTGACAACAATGACAAACTCAAAAGTCTATTGAACAGCGACCTAGTTTGTCCCTCTCTGCAAACTTTTTTGTCGTTTTATATTTCCGTCGTCATCGTCGTCAATTATCAAGAGTGGCAATAATAGCTGCAGTCCGTAAATGGGAGAAAAAAGAAGGCATTAGCTGCCATGAAAAACGGCCAAGAAGAAACCCAAGGGAGAGAAACACCGTTACCGGGGGAAAGCGCCGTGAAGCAAGAGACTTTTCATTGCATGCCGCTCAACTGGGATACCAGTCCGGAGTCTGCTCTTGACCAGATTGCACCTTTTCAATTTCAAGTTATTTTATCCTACCGTTCTTCAAATATCAGTTCATACTCTTGATCTATATAGAGATGTTTGTAACAGTATAAACTGATCCTCAAACCATCCAGTGGTCGTTCATAAACAGAGGATACACAATATGGTAAATATCCGATTTCACGCCTTAAATTATGAGGTATTTTACTACAATGTGCTACAATATGCTTTATAGTTACTATGCTACAACACTATACTATTACTTATAATTCTCCCTGTTGAACCTAATAGGCCCAGTTTGTATAAAGTGTGTCGATCGCTTTAGATGATATCTTGATAATGGATAGGATTCTTCAAGAGGGGGGAGGGAATCTATGGTCAACAGGTGCTGCCAGAGTCTGCGGGGCCATTTCTTCAACTACTTTCTATTGCATTTGACGTTTTTAGTTTGTTGACTAAAGAGCAGTGGGTACATGGCATAAGCAGATCTTAATTGCCTATTGAAATGTAATCAAACTCAGCGTCCCCATTCAGACGATCTCGCACGCTTTTTCTTTTGGTTTTCTCCTGTGCACCCAGGGGTAGGTAAAAGGTGCCATATTGGCCACCTGCGGTAAATTCATTTAGCCCGTGGGAAACGAGCGAATCCAATTAAGGGCATTATACTGAATCTAAAATCAACTATAGAAGACTTCTTTGTACCTTGTCGCCGTCTCGCGTGCTCTTATGATTTGGCTAATCAAGTTATCAGGTTTCCCTATCCGCTAATCCAATAATGGGTATTCGGAGTTAAGAACCGAGGAAGTGGAGGGTTTGTTTTCAAAAGAAACTCACTAGTCGACGTAGCGGAGACGGAATCGGCTACTTTGAGGTGTGCCAGAGCGTGAAATTCATTGTGCTGAAACGAAAAACATCTTAAAAGAATACTTCCCCTAGTCCACGCGCCATTGCAGGTTCAGTGAACCCTTCCCCTTACCTGTAAACATCTAAACCAACGACAAAGTCCCTTTTTCCTTATTTTGCGTCAGACTGAAACCCTTTTCAAATTTTATCTGTAGACAGTTTAAAAAATGCAATGACGAATTTGTACTGACGATAATAGTCGTCTTGAAACGCTACTTGGTCGTTATTTGCTAGATAAGAGAAAGACGATAACGTGACGAAACCCTGTTGCACATGAGATCATCCTATCAGTAACACAGGAAACACCATAGTTAACAATTACTGATTTTCCATTTCATGATCGCCTATTTTGCGTGATTCCATTTACGTCTGTAGAAAATGTCCTATATCGGACTGAGTCCTCACGTCGACTTCGACAACCTTCCAGACCCATGTGGAAGGTTCCGACTCGAAGGCGTCATAGGCGAAGGTACCTATGGAGAGGTCTACAAGGCCTTTGACCTGGAAACAGGTAAATTTCATATGTAACCTATGATGATTTACCTGGAAAATCTAATCACAATGTGGTGATAGGTCAATATGTAGCAGTGAAGGTTATGGAAGATATCGCCGACAACATAGAAGAGATCGAGGAAGAGTTTTTAATCTTGCGAGACCTGTGCATTCATCCGAACATTCCTTCCTTTTACGGGCTCTACCTGAAGAAAGCCACCAGAAGGGAAGACGATCAGCTTTGGTTCGTGATGGAGGTTGTTTTGTATTCCTTTTTTTTCTTTAACTTTCTTTAGAAAACCGCTAATTACTGAAGTGTTAATTGTTGTTGTTCCGCTATTAGCTCTGTAGCGGGGGCTCGGTTATCGATCTGGTCAACGGCCTTAAGAAGAAAGGACAGCATTTAACAGAGGAACAAATTGCTTACATATTGAGAGAAACAATTGAGGTAATGTCCTTGACAGCAGTTTTTGACAAGTAACATTAACTCGGGCGCTTGAAAAGGCCTTGGTCTTTTTGCACCGTAACCACTGCATGCACCGGGACGTCAAAGGTCACAACATACTTTTGACGGAAGACGCCGAAGTTAAGGTTGTCGATTATGGCGTATCATCTCATTTAGCCTCAACCCTGGGTCGTCGTAACACTTCCGTAGGCACGCCTTATTGGATGGCACCCGAAGTAAGTTGAAGTGGTGATACATCAATTACGTACCTTTGTAGTATGGGGACAAGCGCGACAAATCTTCTTTGATTTTAGGTCATTGCCTGCGAACAGCAGCTGGACTACTCTTACGACGTCCGTTGTGACGTCTGGTCAGTAGGCATTACAGCAATTGAGTTAGCTGACGGGGATCCCCCTCTCAATGAACTACATCCCATGAGAGCGTTATTTCAAATTCCCAGAAACCCGCCCCCAACGCTTAGCAAACCGGCTGAGTGGAGTGAAGATTTCAACGATTTCATCTCCACCTGTCTTGTCAAAGACTTTGAACGACGTCCATTTGCCAGGGCACTGCTGGAGCACCCATTCTTAAAGCAGATACCTCCAAACCCAGATATGGTAATTGCTACACCAAGTGTTAAACAGTTCTCGACATTTTATTTGAATGTTGCTTTTTTTAAGATTCGGATTCCGTTGAGGGAAGAACTGCAGAGTCAACGAAAGACTGGCCTTACGCGGCGGAAGCCCGAAGCCACAACAAAGCAAGGAAAACTGAAAAATGACAGGAAGGAGAAGCACCAGCCAATGTTTGTTGATGATTTGGCATCAATGGAAAACCTTAACGCGGTAGAACATTAGACTGTTAGCCCGTAACAGACCAGTGCTTATACTCGTATTAATTTCCAGGATGTCATAGTCCACCAGCTCGAACAAAGGTTTGATCGACAGGCAATATACACGTACATCGGAGATATTCTGCTGGCTGTCAACCCTTTCAGCGATTTGGGCATCTACAGCGAAAAGGTACATGAAAGCCATATTATAATACTTAAAGCGTTTAACTAATATTACATGCCACAGGAAACTAACTTGTACAGAGGTCAAGCTAAAGCCGATAACCCACCGCATATCTTCGCCATTGCTGATTCAGCCTATCATGCCATGTTGCACCAGAAACAGGCGCAGTGCATTGTCATCAGTGGCGAAAGTGGAGCAGGGAAAACGGAAAGCGCCAATTTTCTTCTCAGACAGATAGTTTTGTTAGGAAAAGTAAGAGAAACTGCAGTAAACAACCATTTGTCCAATTGCAACTTCGATTCTTACATGCAGGCACCCAACCGAGACCTTGAAGACAAAATTTTACTGATGAATCCCATCATGGAAGCCTTTGGTAATGCTCGGACAGGGATCAATTACAATTCCTCGCGTTTTGGAAAGTACCTTGAGGTTACTTTTACACAGAATGGCATGGTAACCGGAGCCAAAGTGTCGGTGTACCTACTGGAGCAATCTCGGGTCGTCCATCAGTCTATGTAAGCGTCGTATAGCTTATTGACATGATTACTGTTGCATTAACGATTATTTGCATTTGCTTATTCAGTGGCGGAAAGAACTTCCACATCTTTTACTACCTTTTCGATGGCCTTGATCACGAAGGCAGTTTAAGCAGATTCTACTTGGACAAAAGGAAAAAGACTCAGCATCGCTACTTGTCTGCACCAACTTTCCATACGGAGGATACCCAGGTATTTACTTTTCCTCAATGTTATATGTGTAACATCCAATGCATACTCACCATCGGACAGGCAAATATTCGTCGTTTTCAACTTATCCGCCATGGATTTGAACAACTCGGGTTCAACAAACTTCAAGTCAACCAGATCTATTCCATTCTGGCTGCAATCCTTCATCTTGGGGACGTCACTTTCTCGTTCAATGAAGCGGATGATACCTGCAATATTGAAAACATTGATAAGCTTCAAACAGGTATAGAAAAATTGGTTGAAAGGTTTGCCGAGTGTTTAACGACTATTCCTTTGAAGCTTGCAAATTGCTCGGGATTAATGCCGAAGACGCGGTTGAAGCATTCACGTCCACGAGCGTCGTAACACGAGGGGAGATAATCACACGACATAACCGGTTGGAGGAGGCAGAGTCTATCCGTGACGCATCCGCTAAGGGTCTTTATGGTCGATTGTTTGACTGGATCGTCTACCAGATCAACCGCCATCTCTCTTTTGGACGTTTCGTCTAGTACGTCTGACACGCACTTTACCATATGAAACGACGAATTATAAATACTGTTTAATTTCATAGTGGTGAAAGCTTATCCGTTGGATTACTGGACATCTTTGGATTCGAAAATTTCGCTTCAAATTCATTTGAGCAGCTGTGCATTAACATAGCAAACGAACAGATACAGTTTTACTTCAACCAGCATATTTTCACATGGGAACAGCAGGTAAAAATGTTTTACGAAACACTCATTGAATTTGAAGTACCATTTCACAATAAGCAGGAGTATATGGCCGAGGGTATCAATGTTGACATCATAGAATTCGTCGATAACCGACCGGTCCTCGACATGTTTCTGGCCAAACCACTAGGGCTTCTAGCTCTATTGGACGAAGAGAGCCGTTTTCCCCGCGCTACTGACGGCACACTAATCGGTACCAGTTCATGTCACGGACCATTATTGCTTTTTCTTGTATCTAAATATACATCTTACAGAGAAACTTCACAACAACATCAAATCCAGATACTATATTCGCCCCAAGGCAAACGGAATGCAGTTCGCCGTCCACCACTTTGCTGGCAAAGTGACGTACGATGCCAGAAACTTTCTGGAGAAGAATAGGAATTTTCTACCACCCGAAGTGATTCAACTACTTCGTCAGTCTACAAGCGACGTGGTTCAGTTTCTATTCCAGTGCCCCTTAACGAAAACCGGCAACTTGTTCTCCCCGTCGCCTAAGCCTAGCCCTGCTTGCTCACCTAGACCCAGTCCCAAACTTAGCCCCAGATCGGGCAGTATGCAGAACATGGTAACAGATTACAGGCTGCTGTTTATTAGTACGGGGTAAAAGTAATAATTGTTTTGATAGGCTTCCTTTGGCAGTCAAGGTTTAGCTTCGCAAACACGAGCGCAGCAAACAGTGTCAACCTACTTCCGGTACTCTCTAATGGATTTGCTGCAGAAAATGATCGGCGGTTCGCCCCACTTTGTCCGCTGCATCAAACCGAACGATGACCGCATGCCCTCTAAGTTTGACCGTCCTAAGGTTCTGCAGCAGCTCTTGTACACAGGCGTACTGGAAACCTTGAGAATTAGGAAACTGGGCTATTCTCACCGCATTACATTCGCCGATTTCCTTCGCAGGTTTCAGTCTTTTCCTTGTACCATGAAATTTTAATACTTGCGCATTCAAACGTGTGAATTGAAATTTCCAAAATAATTTACATTTAAAACTCTAAACTAACTAGACTATTGAAATGCAGGTATTGCTTCCTGGCGTTTGGCTACGAAGAAAGAGTCGTAGCCGATCGCGATACATGCCGCAAGCTTCTTCAAAGGCTCAAGATTGACGGCTACGCACTGGGAAGAACCAAGGTCTTTCTGAAGTACTACCACGTTGAGTATCTGGCTAAACTTCATGATCAGCAGGTTTGTATTTAGCTTATACATATAAACAGTGATTGGGTAATTGATAATTTTTAAACTCGTTTTACAGATCAGACGCATTGTACGAGTTCAAGCATGCGTGCGTCGCTGGCTTGCCAAAATTCATCTCGAGAGAAATAGGGTAGTTGCACTTAACACAACTGGTGAATCTAAATCTCGGGACGTGCTTGCGGAGGTTGAAGCCGCGGTTCTGATCCAGAGCTGTAATTTCAAAAATATTTCATTTACATCCATAACCAGTTGTTTACTTTACCTTGGAATATTAAGACTATCGAGGCTACATAACACGCTGCAAGTACCGCGAAGAGCTAGAACGTCGTTTCCGGCAAAATCCAGCTTTACAAGGGAAGTACGGTCAGCCAGATCAAAAAGAAGGGAAGCAGGACAGTCAAAAGGAAGAGGCTATCCAGAAGAGAAAAGAGTTGTTCGAGTTCGCTAGACAAGTGAACTTCCTCTTATCATAGCCTGTGAGTGTGACGTGATACATGACTTTCAATTTACAGGTCTACAACGGGAACCAAGAAGTCCACAAGCAGTTTATTCGAAGCAAAGGCAGCAACCCGGTTGAGAATCTTAGCGAAGTCCCTGCTAGCTATATTCGCCCAACTGGGTTCGATGTAGTGACTCAGATGCTACATCAACAACGTAAAGACTTTGCCAACCAGGTAAGGGTTTACTGTACTATACTTGAAGCAATTAAGAGTAGCTAAAGCCCTAGAGTAGGCCATTCGGCGTATTTATGCTTTTTTCGATTTCAGATCAAGCCTACTATTCAAGTGACACCTGATGACTCTTCCTGCGTTCCTGCTATGCCAAAGACACCAGACAAGTAAGTTGATAATTTCAATTCTTGTGGTAAATTCTCTTTACAATTCATGTGGTCTGGCTCGTGATCTTTCCTTGTGCTTATCTCCTTGTGCCTCGTTTCGTCTAGCTGGGAATCTGAAGATGAAAGCTGGGATGCTCCTTTCATACGTGCCTCTCGTTTACGCTTAAGGTAGCATCATTGCTTTGACTTCAAAAACTATCTTCGTGTTAAACTTTGCAATATTTTCAATTCATCGTTATCCTTGATCGAAAAGACTGAGGGAGTAGACCAAGTTCTAATGGAATTACCTTTTTTTAAGGCCAAAACCTGCTACCAAAATAGACCTGGATCAGGAAATGCGTGACGCATTACTCGTCGGTGTCACTTCGCAGAATCGCATGAACGAGGAGCGTGAAAACAAACTAATCGGTCAGTGGAGAAGCGTTCTGAAAACAGCATCGGTTTTTATGAACACTTCCAAGGATGGGTCTGAGAGCGTGAGTGAAGCCAAAACCCCCGTTGACGTAGTAAATTTGTTACCCAACCAGCAAAGGTATGTATTTGCGCACCAATTACTGCATTCCCAAAGAGCTTACGTATACTAATCTTACTGAAAACACTTCTCTGTACTGCTTATTACAGCAATCTCTCATTGTAAATAGTTCCTATTAGTAACCCCCTCATATATCATGTACCTGCCAACCATGTACTCTATCTTCAGGCTTCATAATATTTGTATGTGTCTTAGCAGGAAACGGCTCAGCCATAGTAACCAGGGAGATAATGTCAACAGAGACCCGAATCGTCTTCTTCAGCAGCGTATTCCTGGTGCATCTAAACGTCTAGAACTTGCAACGGCAGTAGCCAGACCCATACCCAAGTGGAACTTCCCTTCCTCTATAAGCGAAACCAAGGTTTCGAAAGAAAACCAAAACGTTTTTGAACAAGCAACCGAGAACACCGATACCAAAGCATCCCCTCAGCCCAAGTTGAAATTCGTGCCAAAACAATTGGCCGGTTCCAGAATGATTACACCCAAAATCGTCGATATCGAAAAACGACCCGTTTCTGCTGTGTGTGACAACGAATACGACGGACCCTTTAATTTCCGGAAGCTACTCAGACGAACAGATTATGCACCCACAGAGTCCCTTCGTAAAAACCGTAGTCGTGTTCCTATCCTACAACCCAAAGCTGTGTAGTTGAAAAACATCCCAAAACAACATGCGTATTTATTTCGTTCCACTGTCTAGTCATTCTTAAGTATACTTCTATTCTGTTTTATCGCGATACACGGCACTTGGAAATCAAAACCACATATAGCATGGCTTATAGTTTCTAGTTGGTGAGCCATGCAGGGTTCCTTGTAAATGTAACATGTGTGGCTTTTCCCAGGTCCTCCATCCGAGAGGGCGAAAAACAATGAGCAGGCCAGCTCTATTAATAAGACGGTTTACTTGATGCTGAGCAAAGAAAGAAGACCAGAAATCCGACAGTTTACAGCTAATGTAAACGTGCTAATTCCCCGGATGTAAGGCGCGAGCTTGCGCACGGGGCTAGGGTTTTTCCTCGTCGCTAAACACTGGGCCGGTATATAAACAGCCTGGACGTCTTTTGCCTCTGTACTTCCAAAACACTCGCAGGATGGACAGAATTCTTGTATTTGCAAAACCCCACAACCCTGCTGCAATGGGAAGTGGAGCAATTACCCGTAAAGTAGACCTTTCCTCTTCGGACAGCATCAATCCTACATCTGACAGTTTTGCCGGTAGCGCTTACAGTATAATCGCGCCATTCATAATAACGTTCGGAGTTGTGGGAAACGTTTTAATTCTACTCGTTCTGGGATGTTCTAAAGGCAAAGGTACGACAGTTTTTCAACTGATTTTTTTCGATTTAATAACTGCAACATGCTCCATTATTTACAGCGGGAGCAATTAAGACCTATCTGACAGCTCTGGCCGTATGTGACATTGGGGCTCTGCTTTTTTGGATACCTCTGCTCGTCCGTCTGACCAATTCAGCCATCTGCAGTTACGTCACTGCATTCTACCATGCTCATCTGGAATTGCCATTGCTGAATACGTTCATGGCAGCTAGTATCTTCATTGTTATAGCATTGACCATAGAAAGGTAGGTTTCCAAATTGCAATTGGTTGTTTTATCCAGAACTATAGTCTTCTTTGTTTAAAACAGGTATACGGCGATTTGCTGGCCTGGCAAATACAGCGAACTACAAAAGAGCTTTAGGGCTAAAGTTTCAGTTGGCATCGCTTTCGGTGCTGCGGTGGTCGTGAGCCTACCCTTGACCGTTCTGAAGAAACTCGACCCTTACTCTACTGTGAAGCAGATGAAACTCGGGTGTGGATACGGTTACCGAGAAAACACTTCCGTGACTTCGTATTATATTTGGTCTGTTTACGTCTGGCTCGGGGAAACTCTGGTCCGCTTCCTACCCGGGTTGATTCTAGCTCTTCTTAACTGCCTCATTCTCATTAAGTTCCGAAAGGTTGTGGAGAAGAGGCTGCTGATGTCAAAATCTCCTTCTTTGAAAGTTAAATTGACTTCAAATTTACAGAAAATTACAAGCTCGCAAACCGGACGTCGATTAGAAGAAGAACGGCGCTTGGTCATTTTACTAACTGCTATTATAATCCTATTCTTTGTAACTAACGTTCCTTCAGCCGTTCTCTCCATAATTTACAGAGAAGACTTGGAGGGCAATGCAGCTTTTCAGGTCTTTAGAGCTCTTGCAAATCTGCTTGAAATGAGTAACTTTGCGCTTAATTTCTGCGTCTACTTCTTGTGCAGTAAAGAGTTTCGCAAGACTTTTTACGAGCTCTTCAAACGCCAAAAGAAGGGCCAGAAAAGAAGCAGCTCTTCTCCTTTAGCCCCAACCACTCCGGCTTCCAATACAAACGGAACTGTCCAAGAGACGACAGCTTCTTGATATACCGTATAATCCAAGATATGTTCTCATTGCATACTTTGCTGGTTTAGTTAGAACTGCAAAATGTGTTACTAGTAACTATCTGTTTACATCTGTAAAGTATCAAGACCATAATCGCTTTTTCATGTGTGCAAATGTTTGCTTTGCCCTGTGGGCGTACATGGGAGGCTCTCCGAAATACAAATACGCTATCGCAGCTTAAAAAATGAAGATTGACGAAGGATGTAAAAGGCTATAGTATTCTGGTTAAAAAAAATCAAAAACAACAGCGAAAGTATACAGCAGGCAGATGACGCAAGTTCGGGACTCTTGCATCTGGTACTGTGAACGCTGAGTCAGCGTCGCTGACCGAGTCGCTAAGTGGTCAAGTTATTGATTTGATAGAAATACTGGGCAAGAGGAGTTTGTAATCTAATAATACGTCGACCAGACCCGGGCAACAGCATAGGTAAAGAAGCCAGTAGAATGAAATTTTCAGCGTTGAATTATTTCTTGGATCGAGGCAAGTCTGCATTAGGAGCGGATGACTAACGTACGGAATAAGGTCTCATATTTGGTAGAATCAGTTAAATATTTAAAGAACGGAATAATTTAGCGACGAAGGCGCTTGTCTACTGGTCACACGAACACACGTTAGGATCAATCCTAGTTTATTTTCTGAAAAAAAGCTTAGTTTATACGTGCTGGAACCATTCTTTTGATGAACGAGGCCCTGCTGTAAAACGAAACTTGAGGTAAAGGAAGTTCCCGCCCTAGTTTTGGGCAGTGTATAACCCACAGTGCAGAAGTTACTATGCACTGAAATGTCTTGTACTACTTTAACAATGACGGACTAGGCGGAACAGCCATAGCCGCGATCTTCAAATGGAGCGTTCACTCTGCCTTTACTCTCTCAGTGATCGCTTTGTGGAAATAGGTCTCACTCAGTTACCAAACAAGTTTATCTCAGTAAATCGTTTGTAAGTACTTACTCGCTGTTCTGGCACTTGTCCAGTTCAAAGTAGTCGGTGCTGAACATCAGATAGATAAGCACCTTGAAATCTTGAAGAGAGTCAAAAGGGTGATGCTATGTGATGCACGCTATGGCGAATGTGATAGAAGTAGAGGCACTTTGGCGCCAAAATTCTTTACCTTCAAACAGTATAGTCATTCGCCAATAAATGGCGTTGCAACTTTATATTTTCATTGCACCTTTACTATTTCTAAATTCTTGTTCCAAAGATATTCCCATGTTTAAAGTTGTAATTGAAACGATGTTATCCAGCCTTATTTTGAGGATAAATTTATTGCGCTGGAAGCCGCTAGAAGTCTTTAGTAACCGGCTACCCGATGAAAGTAGGAACCGGATTCGGTTAGCCTTTGTTTTGTTTTCGTCTACCCTACCGAATTTAAACTTAAACGCAAGTTCAAAAGACAGAAACAAAACGTATAATGGAGATTAGATGGGAACCTTGTTAATCATTACAACAATAAGCTCTTGTTTGGCGAATGGGAAAAACTTCATTCATCGGTATATCAACTAATGTTGTATGATGCAATATAAATTTTAAACCTGAGTATCTACTCCCTGCTGAGCAAAATCTTTCCCTGAAAGATTTACATTCAAACGTATTTTTCCGCCTAGAACATGAAAATGATGTCGGAAAGTGAAGATGACGACCTGCAGTCTCGCAGATAGAGGCGACCTGGCGTTCGCAGAGTTCCCGATCATTACAAGTAAAAAAGGTAACCTGACTATGTTCATGTATTTTAAATTGTTACTTGATACCACAAATCACATAGAACGTTCGACCATATCAGAGAGAACTCTCTCAGTCAGACACATTTGAATGAAGCTCTTAAACGTCACCAGACAGCACAAAAACTTTGTTCGTCTGAGCCATGATGGGAGCTAGGAACAAACACTTTGAGGACCTGGACAGTCTGCTGCGCTTATGTGGGGATGGACGTCACTTTCAGCTCAATGAAATCGTGAAGAAGAACGGACCTGACGGTGTGCTTTTTATGCCATACAGATATTATATCAATTACAATATGAGTAAATTCTAGTGAACTATTTTTGGTTTACGCTATTAACAATCTTAGATCAAGGCAGAACGAGGAATAACTCGACATTGAGCAGACGGTGTCTGGGATGGACCTGCGGGACTTCTCGAGAAAGGGAGCGGGATCGTTGCTTTCGTCTAATGTCGGTATCTCTGTTTATATTAACGGTCCTTCATTCCACAAAACTTCAGTGTAATACATATTATCAAATTCTATTTTAACGCGATTTTGCTGATTATATTCTTATTAGATATCAAAAGCTTTGGTTTGCTTTACAAGTTACTAGAATTATCGACTGTTAGTACCGCTTAAATATTGTTGAAAGTCTAATTAATAGAAAAATTCATAACGGACAGATTCTTAATGGTTTATTTATTATTTCTGTTTTATGTTTGAAGATATTTAAATATTAATCATGTAATTAAAAAAATAATATTAAGTTATATTCAGTAACGCTTTCGTCAATAATGACTAAACTGAGAATGATAATAGCCAATGCAATTTCAATAATGTTAATTAATCTGGTTTAATTATGCTGATTATATAACATTATAAATTGGTCAGCTAATGATAAGTAACGAAAATTACTCTGATCTCTTATCTTGCATAGGGCACGTGCATTGCTTTGCTGCTTATTTTAGCCACTCTCGTAACCAACTTTAACTTCAACCGTAATGTCGACCGCTTCCTGCATTAACCGCTGGGCGACACACCGCGTCGTTAAATTAGAGAAAAGTATGCGGCCAGTTCTGCGCAAATTAACCCGTTTTCTCGAAGAATTCCCTTCAGAAGACTTCGCCTCTTCTTACTTGAAACACATCAGCAAAGGTAATTAAATGAAGTACCTTACACAGGTTTTTAAACATCTCTATATACGAAATATGATAAAATAATATCTACCTGTAAAATATAAATGTCTAATAATGGAATAGTAATATATTTGGATAAAAAATGACATAATTATGTTAAAATATTAATCAATTAATCTAGGGTCTTGCCAAGAACCATGGCAGGCTTCAGCGGTATCGACGAGTACAACAACCACGTTGCGGAGAAACTGCGCCTGGAATTGGAAGCCAGGAACCGTCAGGATCAGCTCCTGGCCAGCATGGGAGGTCCCAATCCTATTTACTCGTTTTTTTCTTTAAATTTTGAATCTAGATTTGTTAAAAATAAGAATAAAAAGACCATATCAAACCCAGTTCACGGCTATTACAGAAACAGATATCAATGAGTAGAACGCTGCGGTAGTATCTTATTATATGAATTTTAAATTTAACTTAAAATAGTCGTCGTGATGGAAATGATTTGATAGAAACTAGCATATTGATTATCTAACAACAACCTGTTTACAAAAATCTTTTTTGTTTTTAACTTATAGTGATAAGTTTAGCGTATAATAATACTTTAGTTAAGTTGTCGATTTAAATAAGATCGATACACTAAACCGTATTTGTCGTTTACCGCCTATAAACGACTTGTTAAAATAGAAATCATGTAGTGGAAATGGTCATTTGGTGATTGAGTTAACCGTTTATTTTACCTGATTTTTGATTGGTCTATTATTTACACATTTAATAATTCATCTAGTTTTATTTATTTGACAGCCCTTTACAAGGCCAAGGGAGTTCTGATGGTCGACAAGGTCGATTTCCTGGCCAAGGAGAACAGCCAGGTGCACCGCACGTCCAAGTACGAGCTGGTGCATCGCACTCCGCCCCAGCCGGTGATGCGTCGCAGCCAGCCCTTCGATATGGTCGTCCGTTTCCAAGGCAACCAGACCTTCGATGCTGCCAGGGATAAGCTGACCCTGGTCTTCAGCTATGGACCCAAACCCAGTGTGGCTCTGCATACCCAGGGTGTCCTCGAGGTGACCGGTGCTGACGAGTTTACTAAGGACAAGTACGAAGGGGATGTTCTTCTCAAGAGCAAGGATGAGTCGTCTGTCACACTTCAGGTTCTTTTGACTTTCGAACAAATTTTTCTAGGTTGTTTAGTTTCTGTATTAATGTCAATTTAATTATCGATCTTAGCAGTCAGTGTTTCTAAATGAACTGGGCATTTCGGCTGTAATTGACATTCTAATTTAACTACAGTTTTTCTAATTATTTTAAAAACTGTTTTTGTATTGCTTTCTCTATTAACCTGTCTATTCTAATATAACCGTGCTTTCTAGTAGTTCATATTTGTTTATAATCATCATTTATAAAATAATTTAAAAGGTGCAAATTCCGTCGGACGCGCCCGTCGGCATTTGGAAGTGCCAGATCCGCACCGGACTCGTCGAAGATTCCACTATGGTTAAGATCTACGACTGCTCTGAAGATGTCTACGTTCTCTTCAACCCTTGGTGCCCCGGTATTTTTCATTCTCATCTCAAGATGTTATTAATTACATTAACATTGTTGGTGAAATCATAATTTCAGTAATATTAACTAAAAACACAAGTTAATTGAATAACAATATATGACGGCTGAAACGCCTTTCTTTTTATAAAAGGCGACTCGACCTACATGGAGGAGACTGATCTACTTAACGAGTACGTCCTGGCCGACGTTGGCAAGATCTGGATGGGTCCGGCGTCCAATCCGCACAGCCGTCACTGGGTGTTTGGTCAATTCGACCATGCCGCTCTGCCGGTGGCCATCTATCTGCTGGAACAGAGCCGCATTCCGCACGCCAGTCGCTGTAATCCGGTGCTCATCACTCGTGCCCTCACCAAACTGGCAAGCATTTTTTTTTAAATCGAATGTTATTTTTTTTATATGTAATAATTAAGTTTTATGATTTTTAAGTTTACGACATGTTATTATTATAGATAATTTTTTTATTTTAAAATCATGTTTTAAAGGATATTTAAGAACGTGTTATCTCGTGCTAGTCTCTCATTTTCTAGCTAGCTAGTTAATACGGTTTTGATTGGTTCGGGATTATATTAATGTGGCTATTCTAATTTCAGATGAATTCGAACGACGATGACAACGGCGTCATGGAGGGCAGCTGGAGCGGCGACTACAGCGACGGCGTCTCGCCGCACGCCTGGACCGGTAGCATCAGGATCCTCGAGGAGTACCTACTCACTCGCAAACCGGTCCGTTATGGTCAATGTTTTGTCCTGGCAGCGGTTCTAACTACAGGTATTCTTAAATTATGCTAGTGTCAATCAGTTGTCAAGTCATTGTCAAGTTATTGTCAAGTATTCTTTGAAGTTTCGTCGAGTAATTACGAAGTAATTATGAAGCAATTATTAGTCGCGTTGAATGTGTATTGACTATTGAACGCAATTAACCAATGACATGAACGACGGTATTAGTTTGCCGCGCGTTGGGACTTCCTGCCCGTGCTGTGACCAACCTGATCTCGGGACACGACGCCAATGGGACGCTGACCATCGATCGCTACTACGACAGCGAGGGATACGAGCTGGACTGCGCGCCTGATGAGACGAACGACTCCATCTGGAACTTCCACGTGTGGACTGAAGCCTGGATGGCTCGACCTGATTTGCCTAAAGGATACGGAGGATGGCAGGCTATTGATGCTACCCCGCAGGAACAGTCTGGAGGTATATCTTTATCTACCATGCTCACTCTTGTCTTTCTACCTTATCATCTAATCTATGTATCCGTCTGTCTATCTATCCTAGTGCTAACCGGTTTATGTAACTATCTATCCATATAACTGTCTTCAACTGTCTACATGTACACCTTTTTATATATCTATCTCCCCATCTAACAATCTATCTATCTGTCTTTCGATCTATCTATCTGTCTATCTCCCTATCTGTCTATTTACCATAATGCCTGCGTATCTACCGTATCTATTTAGCTACCTGTGTATTGTCTAAGAATGTGACCATCTAATTCCCTGTCTGTCCGTTAATCTGTCTTAATACCCTACGGACAGTTGTCTGTTATTCTATTTAGCTTGTGGTGTACCTGTTTACTTCCTTACCGACCCTTCTTTAAATTTTATTCTCTTTCTGTCTCTTTTGTCTATCTACTCTTTCGGTTTTCCTAGGTGTGGGCTATACGTCAGTCTAATTTTCTTCGTACTAGCTATCCGCCTGTCTGTTTAGCTACCTATCTATGTTCTTACTCGCTATCTAACTATCTTTAATCTACCTACGTGTTTATAACACTCCATAACTAATGGAATTTATGTTTACGTCTCTATCCATCTTTCCATTTATCTATCTATGTATGTATGTATCTATCTATCTATCTCTTTAACTATCTGTCTATCCATTGACCTACCTTTCTATCTATCGATTTTCTGTTTTCTCAACCTGGCAAATAAGCTAATTGGCTGTCTAATCTATATATCTCTGCGTAACTGTCTTTCCTGTCTAGCAAGCCCGCAGTTCAACATTCTGTCTGTATAGCCAGTTTTCTATTTTCTACTAGTACTTAATACTATGCATCTACCATCGATCCACACCAGTTATCCATATTCATTTTTATTTTCATTTATTATCAAGGTTTCTACCAATGCGGTCCCGCTTCGGTGGAAGCCGTTCGCACTGGTCAGTTGGGTCTCGCCTACGATGTTCCATTCCTTCTGGGTGCCGTGAACGCCGACTACGTCCGTTGGAAGGAAGACAAGAGCTCACAGATCGGCTTCGTAAAATTGGACTGCGACCGCAGGAAGTGAGTTCATTTACTAGTTTGTCATACAAATATCGCTAGTTCTGTTCTTGCAATAAGGTAATCACGTGTCATATTTATCTAAGTGAGTTAGTGAACTGCTTATAGAAGCAGCCTTTCTGTCTGTCTATCTAGCTATCTTATCTATCTATTTATATGTCTAACTATCTCGTCTATCTATCTATCTATCTATATATCTATATATCTGTCTATCTATCTATCTAGTTATCTATCCAACTATCCATCTATCTATCCATCTATCTATCTACTAACTAACTATCTATCTATCTATTTGTCTATCTATCTGCTTGCTATCTATTTATCTATCTATCTATCTATTTATCTAGCTATCCATCTATCTATCTCTCTGTGCATCTATGTATCTATCAATCTATCTATCTTGATGTTAATCTGTGTACCTGTAAATCTACCCATCTATCCGTCTGTCTATCCGTTTAGCTAATCTCTCTGTCTTGTTATGTTTCTTTCGAGCTATTTAGCTCCATATAAACACACCAAACATTATTTATGATTGAAAAAAAATTTTTATTCACAAGAATTGGTCGCGCCATCTACACGAAGAAACCCAACGTCTACGACCCGGATGGAGACACTGACGTCGACGATATCACTCGAAACTACAAATCAGCTGAGGGTATTAAAATCGTCCCTTTTACGTATGTAAAATACAACTAAATGAACGTTAACGGTTTTACACTTAAAGGAACGCAGGAAGAGCGTTTGATGTTGCTGAATGCCGTTCGCGCATCAACCAGAGCCAGACCCATCTTCGACATGCCAGCCGCCGCCGGTGAAGATGTCGTCTTCAGTCTGGTCAAGCTGGACCGCGTTCCAGTGGGCGAACCTTTCGCTGTTGCCATCAAGGCCAAGGTACATTTCAAAGTTTTAACTGATAAGCAGAACCTGATGAATTATGTAGGCACTTAATGTGTAATAATGCTGGTTTAACTAAGTTTAATTGACTGTTTCTATGTGGGTAAAATTTAATTTATAAAGTTATCGGTTAATTTTATATCTCACAGAATAACTCGGACAGCATCCGCACCGTCGATACCGTGCTGAGCGCCATGAGCCTCTACTACACCGGCACCAAGGCGAGCACCGTCAAGAAAGCCAACGGCAAATTCGTTCTCAAACCACAAACTTGTAATATTTTCTATTTAATTAATTATACGAACTTGACGAATACCTAAATATAAATATAATGAAATAAATGATGCTAAATATAAATTTGATTAAATTCCCAGCTGATTCGTTGAAGCTTATCGTCAGACCCGAGGACTACATGGATAAGCTGGTCGATACTGGCATCATGAAAATGATGGCCCTGGTCACCGTCAGAGAGACTAAACAGTCTTGGGCTGATGAGGATGACTTTCAGATCGTCACTCCCAACTTGGATATCAAGGTTTTCCATAATTTCAAATTTTAGTTGATGTATTTTTAATCCCGTGACTCGATGATTGGGAACACGAACAGGTTAATGGCACGCCGATCGTTGGGCGAGTCCTGGAGATAACCGCCACTTTCAAGAACCCGCTGAGCGTTCCCTTGACCGGCTGCAAAGTGAACTATGAAGGACCGGGATTGAGTCGTCCCTCCTCTGTAGATGCTGCGTAAGCTAATCATAATTTTCTCTATTTACGGTTAATCGTATCATATTTAATTATTATTTTTCTGTCTTAAACCTGACACTAAACTGTTAAAAAATAACTCTTGTTAAATTGAATGAAATTTTTAAAATTAAATCTGTTAATTTTCCCCGTTTTTTTCTTATTTTTCATTTTATTAATGTTATGTTAATTATGTGATATTTTTCAGCTTTAAAGTATTTAATAAATATTCTACTGAAATGTCGTTCAATCTTGATATAAATGAAATTTGCCAATTCGCAGAGATGTACTAGCCAAGGGTGACGCTTCGGTGCTGGTCCCGATAATCCCGCGTCTGGCTGGAGAGCACCGTTTGGTCGTTGCTTTCGATTCCAAGGAGCTGGTCGATGTTACTGGATCTGTCGTCATCAACGTGGTCAAGGGTTAAACTGGTACTCGGCCGGCTGTTCCGTTTCCAGCTGCTTTCCTTTCCCACCCATTTGAAATAGGTAACTATCGCTTTCAGAATCTCTTGCAACCGTATATGTAGCTTACAGTACCTTTGAAATTCTGCTTTATAACGCTGGATGTAACAATCTTGTATTGGCAATCTCTGAGAATAAACAGAACAAGCAATTAACAAGTTGGAATAAAGTAAACAAACGAGGCATGATTGCCTACATGGATGTAGCCTGTATATCCGTCTATCTATCTGTCTATCTATCTATCTATCTATCTATCTTATCTATCTATCTATATCTGGCTGTTTATCGATCTGTCTACCGATTTATCTACCAATCTATCTATTTACTTATCCATCTATCTTTCTGTCCGTCTGTCGATCTATCTACCAATCTATCTATCTATGTATCCATCATCTATCTATCTATCTCACTATCTGTCTATCTCTTCTATCTATCCAAATATCCTTGTATTGTAGTGCTACGAGTACAACCGAACATACTTCTTTAATGCTATTGAAAGATTTTAATCAACTTCATTCAACTGAGACAATCTAAATTCGTTTTCTCATTTCTTGGTATTGTTATGAGCTTAAAAGTTTAAAAAAGTCGAACTAACCAACCGTGTTTCAGGCTTGTTCTTAGATCGTTTATTTTTTGTAAGGTGTATTACATTGAAATACATTAATAAACACTTTGTATTATGATAAATATGAATTAACCCAGCAATATAAAGCTATTTAAGATTAAAAAATAATAACAGGGCTGATTAAGAGTATACACTTTGATAAACTGTTGAGTTCGTTAATAAAGTGAGCTGAATTACATTAATTAGCAAAGTAAATTAATTAGATATAATATAAACCGTAAGATTATTTTGTCAATTATAGCAACCTGACCGAGCTTTTATTGAATAAAATCCCGACCGCTTCCTTTTGGCGCCAGTGGTGCCAGCGCGTGCGCACAGCGCAATTACAAAGCGTCCGGTTTTGTGGGAAATAATTCGTTTCCACGAGAAATCTCCTTCAGAAGACCTTTTCAACCGAGACCATCTGAACACATTAATGCAATTAAAGTTAATTTAAAGTGATCGATTTAGAGTGCCTCTTAGAGGCAGGGCGGGTTTCAGTGGTGTCGACGGGTTGTGGAGAAATTGCGTTTCGATGTGAAGGCCAGGAACCGTCAGGATCAAATCCTTACAGCATAGGATTTACTTACCTGTTTAAGTAACTGTTTATATAACCGTCTATCTGTCTGCATACACTCCTTTCTATCAATATCCCTATCTATCTCCCTATTTAACTACCCAACTCTCTTTCGATCTACCTCTTTACCTACTAGGGATGTCAAGCGACTCGGACGTTTGTGGTAAACGCTCGACTCGACTAAGGGATTTTGCAAGTCGACTCGAAATCGACTTGGTGTCTAACGTCGAATATATAGCCGAGTCGAGTCGAGTCGACTTTTACTAGAATCAGGCCCACATGTCATCGACTCTGACTCGACTCGACTCGGGGCCAAGTAAAGTCGAGTCGAGTCGTTGACATCACTACTACCTACGTGTCTGTTTATCTATCTATTTACCTGTCTATCTACCTTTCTAGCTATTTATTTACTTAGCTACCTATGTACTATATTACAATCTGACTATCTGACTCCCTGTCTGTTACTGGTATAACTACTTCTTTTTTTAAAAGAAATGAATTGGGTAATAAAAATAAACACAGTATCAATAACGCTAGTGAATATTATATAATTGACATCGATACAGTTGGTGCATCACAATGTATTACTATTAAATTAACAAGTAATCATAACAATTGAATACCGGTTAGATATTATGTGTAAAGATTGTACTTTGTATTCCTTATTTGTAACTGTTATGACTGAATATTCATCAAGGATGTAACGGTGTCTACTATACCGTCCGTCTTCATTATAACATATTCTTTCATTTTAATATTACAGTAATCTCATTATGATCAAATCAATCTTATCATCAGTCATATCAAATCAAAATACACAATGATTATGATATCTTCGATATATATTATTATATATAATGATTACGTTGGAAGTAACTCATAATGTCAGTAATCAGTACAATCGATCTATGTCAGTGATTCAATAATGATTCAACTCTTTTTAATTTTGAATAATAATACTGCCTAAATGTAATGACAAAGACTTGTTTCCAACGACTGTAACGATGTGAAAACTACTAATATTAAATTAAGCGTTTATTCGTATTGTAATTACTGGTTGATTTGGAATTGTTTCTGGACAGCACTGTAGAAAACGAATGGAGCGTCGGTCGTCGACAAGGTCGATTGTCTGGCCAAGCGGAACGGCCAAAGAGCACTACACGGACAAGGAAGAGCTAGTGTAACGCACTTCGCAACAACCGGTGCAGGTGCACGCCCGGCCCTTCGAAATGATCATCCGTTTCCAAGGCAACCAGACCTTCGATCCTGCGAGGGATACGCTGACACTGGTCTTCACCTGTGGACTACCCCGGGTTTCGTCGAGGTCACCGGTGCTGACCAGGCAAATACGGTAGCGACGTCTGCCTTGATGGCAAAGATGAATTTTCAGCCGCTGTTATGGTTCTTGTTGTCTCCATTGCTTAACAGCCTGGAGACATCTTGTTCACTTTTTCCACATCATGTTTTTTTTCTGTTTTTTTTCCGTTTTTCTCCCCACCTTTTCAAATTCCCTATCTGTTTCTATGTTAAATCGGTTTCCTATCTCTTAACACAGGAGCCAAACAAGTCCGGGCATGCTTCGCCCTT